>VXAD01003107.1:228194-254662 GCA_013399195.1 Dicrurus megarhynchus
CAGCGCGGCCGGGCCGGCACTTCCCCGCCGCGCTCCGGCCTCAGCTCCAACGCGCCGCGCCGGGAGAGGGAAAGCCGGGCTCGCTCCTCGTCCCCTCGCACCGCCGCCGCTGCCCCCGTTTCCCAGGCGGCGTGCCCCGCCGGGAAACGACCCCGTGCCGCCCGCTCGCTCCGCTCGCTGCCCGGCAGCGTCCTTCCCGCGCTGCTTCCCTTTCTCCACAGCCGCGCTCACCGCCAGGTCTCCGTGAGCCGCCGGTTCTGGCAGCGGCTTCAGGGCAGCGCCGCTCCCGCTCCCCCTCCCCCAGGAATTTCCCTCTCCCTGTCAGTCATCCCGGCCCGCAGCCCCTGCGCCCTTACATAACGCGCGGCGGCCGGACCGCCCGGCCGGCCCTACACAGCCCCGCTCCTCTCCCCCACACAGCAACTTCTGGCGCGCCGGGAGCCGGGGCCCCGTCTCCGTCCGGCACAGGGAGCCGCGGGGGGAAGAGCCCTGACCCGCGTTTCACCAGACATGCAGCCCTGCGGTGACACAGGAGCCGGAGGCTGGACCCCGGAGCGCGGCAGGGAGCAGGCAGAGCCCGTTCCTGGGGAGGCAGCGAACTCCAGGAAGTCTGGGCTTACCTGCAACTAATTAAAGGAGCTTGCGAATGAATTATGGAGCATGACCCAAGTGATTTAAGAGGTGTCAATCCTGATCTCACACTCAGAAGTAAATCCACCGAAGTTCACAAAATTGCTCCAGTGTAAATTAGGAGCCAACAAGAGCAGAATCAAACAAAGAAGTTTTCTCCTTGTCTGATAGTAATGTCAACTTTGTCAGCTCATACTTTTCTCCCTCTCTCAAAGGTCTCGTCTCCCTTCAGGCATCCTTTATCCCTCTAAAAAACACAAACAAGCACCACCAAAACCAAGCTTGCATCCCCATTCTTTACATCTATACAACCAGAAGAAACTCAGCTAAAGACAAAAAAACACACTACTGTCAAAGCAGTAAAAGGGAGGAAACTAGAAAAACAATTTGATTCGCAACAAATAAAAGAATGGAAGTAGAGATGTTTGTGAGATGTTAAAAGAAGCAGAAATAGCAATCTTCCTGAGCTCGTGGGCTGAACTTGGAAAAGTAAAGACAACCAAAATCTCTCTCGCTCAACTTTTTTACAAAATAAAACTTTCCAGTACTGGGGCAACAGAGAAGAGGAATGGAGAACAGAAAGATTGTAATTATTACGCACAGCGAGGACAGAGATACAAATGTAATGCAGCAGTTTCCCATTCATTAAGGATTCATCAGAAGCTTGCAAAAAGTTAAAATTTAAGGTCTGTCTAGGGTCCCTCTTTCCGAAACATTGCCTGTTCCAACTACTAGGTCAACTTAGGTACTGTGCCAGGCATGTATCCCTGGAGGGAATCATCTCTTCCATCAAAGCAATCTAAGCCATTTGGTTACAGGCACTGCTTAGGAGAAATAAGCTTTCTGTCAGCTGGAGAGTTGCCAAGATGCTGAGATCTCTCCCAAAACAGTTCTGGGAAGTAATCTTTAAGAACATTTCCATTATCATATTACATTATATTATTTAATATCGTCGTGGTCCAGGTGACATTGAATGCGACTTCAGACCCTCCTGCTCGGTACTCTCACTGCTCACAGGAAAAGCTAACCACAAACTGCCGACTTGTCAGAAGCACACAGTTGATGTGTGCGCTGCAAAGAAACAAACAGCATAGCATGCACCTGAACCGGCGACCATGGGCTGGCAACCCACACCCCATCTCGCTACTATGAGGATTTCTGGTTTGACTTTTCTTGTTGCCGTGATATTCGCTTAATGGCAAACACTTGAGTACTTACTGTAGGATGGGTAATATTCGCTTGTGGGATAATCATGATTTTGCTTCACACGTAAAAAAAAAAAAATAGTCTAGGACTGTATCACGCTGCAGAACAGGAGACAGATTTGTGTTACTGAGAGAAGGTACAAAAATCCAGCCAAGCTCTAGAAAGCCCTGAGATTTTTCTAATGCAAACTGGTGACATTTTCAGATAATTAAGAAACCCTGTTTGAGGTCATTTTTAGGAGTTTAATGAGTCCCTCTGGTCCTGTTTTGTTGGATATATAGACCTATTCCTGCTCTGCAGGCAAAGAGCTCTTGGTGCAGCTTGGCAGGCAATGTATTGCAAAAACGGGATTAAGCCACACATGCTTCCCTGGCTGCTCCTGTTATTCAGACATTGGGCCTTTATCAGCTACCAGCAAAAGCAACAAACAGTGAGAACAGGCACAGATGACCTTGGATTGTTGATAGCCCTTTTCCCAGGCAGACCCCACGTTCCTGGCTAGGAGAACCAGTCAACAGCACTGCCTTGCTCAGAGGAATCTCCAGGACACCCAAGGACAGAGCTGCCGTATCAGAGCAGTGGGAAGTCTCACCCGCAGTAACAAAGACATCAGGCTNTAAAGGTTCGCTCAGGGGAAGCGGCCAGCCAATGGCAGCGCGGCATACCGGCCCGCCGGCCAATGGCGCGGCTGGGGCGGGGCCCGGGCGCTGCTAGTTATTAGGGGAGCTGTCAAAGCCCAGAGGTCACTCCCTCTCCCTGGAACTGGCGGCGAGCAGGTCTTAAAGGGGCAGCGCCGCCGCCGGGGCCGCCGCCGCGCCGGGGGGCACCCCNGGGGAAGAGCCCTGACCCGCGTTTCACCAGACATGCAGCCCTGCGGTGACACAGGAGCCGGAGGCTGGACCCCGGAGCGCGGCAGGGAGCAGGCAGAGCCCGTTCCTGGGGAGGCAGCGAACTCCAGGAAGTCTGGGCTTACCTGCAACTAATTAAAGGAGCTTGCGAATGAATTATGGAGCATGACCCAAGTGATTTAAGAGGTGTCAATCCTGATCTCACACTCAGAAGTAAATCCACCGAAGTTCACAAAATTGCTCCAGTGTAAATTAGGAGCCAACAAGAGCAGAATCAAACAAAGAAGTTTTCTCCTTGTCTGATAGTAATGTCAACTTTGTCAGCTCATACTTTTCTCCCTCTCTCAAAGGTCTCGTCTCCCTTCAGGCATCCTTTATCCCTCTAAAAAACACAAACAAGCACCACCAAAACCAAGCTTGCATCCCCATTCTTTACATCTATACAACCAGAAGAAACTCAGCTAAAGACAAAAAAACACACTACTGTCAAAGCAGTAAAAGGGAGGAAACTAGAAAAACAATTTGATTCGCAACAAATAAAAGAATGGAAGTAGAGATGTTTGTGAGATGTTAAAAGAAGCAGAAATAGCAATCTTCCTGAGCTCGTGGGCTGAACTTGGAAAAGTAAAGACAACCAAAATCTCTCTCGCTCAACTTTTTTACAAAATAAAACTTTCCAGTACTGGGGCAACAGAGAAGAGGAATGGAGAACAGAAAGATTGTAATTATTACGCACAGCGAGGACAGAGATACAAATGTAATGCAGCAGTTTCCCATTCATTAAGGATTCATCAGAAGCTTGCAAAAAGTTAAAATTTAAGGTCTGTCTAGGGTCCCTCTTTCCGAAACATTGCCTGTTCCAACTACTAGGTCAACTTAGGTACTGTGCCAGGCATGTATCCCTGGAGGGAATCATCTCTTCCATCAAAGCAATCTAAGCCATTTGGTTACAGGCACTGCTTAGGAGAAATAAGCTTTCTGTCAGCTGGAGAGTTGCCAAGATGCTGAGATCTCTCCCAAAACAGTTCTGGGAAGTAATCTTTAAGAACATTTCCATTATCATATTACATTATATTATTTAATATCGTCGTGGTCCAGGTGACATTGAATGCGACTTCAGACCCTCCTGCTCGGTACTCTCACTGCTCACAGGAAAAGCTAACCACAAACTGCCGACTTGTCAGAAGCACACAGTTGATGTGTGCGCTGCAAAGAAACAAACAGCATAGCATGCACCTGAACCGGCGACCATGGGCTGGCAACCCACACCCCATCTCGCTACTATGAGGATTTCTGGTTTGACTTTTCTTGTTGCCGTGATATTCGCTTAATGGCAAACACTTGAGTACTTACTGTAGGATGGGTAATATTCGCTTGTGGGATAATCATGATTTTGCTTCACACGTAAAAAAAAAAAAATAGTCTAGGACTGTATCACGCTGCAGAACAGGAGACAGATTTGTGTTACTGAGAGAAGGTACCAAAATCCAGCCAAGCTCTAGAAAGCCCTGAGATTTTTCTAATGCAAACTGGTGACATTTTCAGATAATTAAGAAACCCTGTTTGAGGTCATTTTTAGGAGTTTAATGAGTCCCTCTGGTCCTGTTTTGTTGGATATATAGACCTATTCCTGCTCTGCAGGCAAAGAGCTCTTGGTGCAGCTTGGCAGGCAATGTATTGCAAAAACGGGATTAAGCCACACATGCTTCCCTGGCTGCTCCTGTTATTCAGACATTGGGCCTTTATCAGCTACCAGCAAAAGCAACAAACAGTGAGAACAGGCACAGATGACCTTGGATTGTTGATAGCCCTTTTCCCAGGCAGACCCCACGTTCCTGGCTAGGAGAACCAGTCAACAGCACTGCCTTGCTCAGAGGAATCTCCAGGACACCCAAGGACAGAGCTGCCGTATCAGAGCAGTGGGAAGTCTCACCCGCAGTAACAAAGACATCAGGCTTTGCTCACACGTCCATATAATTTTCCCATAGTGTGTTTCATGTAGAATCCCACAACAGTTAGATTACCGTTTTAGCTGAAAGAAAAGGCACAGAGCACTGGCTGGCATTTCACTTGTAAATGAACTAAACAACTTGTTTATATGTTCGCTATTTGCAAGCAGGGGGAACATCACAAACCTATATTAATAAAAAATTTATGCCACACCATAGTTACCTCCATTTTCACATATACACCAGTCCATCATTGGTAGAGCATGTATGACCTAAATTTTAAATCAATTTCTCTCCTGATTTTAGTATACTGTAAGTCACTAATCAGTAATATTACTCTTGTTTTACATCCTACTGGACCAACACAGCTGAAACACACTCAGTTACATATACACTAAATTATAACTTCAGGATTTTTACATTTGTACTTAGTTACTGTTAGTTTTATTCACACTCACCTGAAACATAGCAAGGAGGCTGCAAGAAAATATAAATAATTTTAAAGTATATGGCATAAAAAACCGTAGGTGGGCATATTCTTAACAAGAGCTTCCCAAATGTTTGGACAGCCAACGCATAAATTTTGAAAAAGGAAGGTAAGTTTTGACATAAATCCATTAGGGTAACATCTATAGCGTTAACATAAGGCCTAAGCATGCTGCATCTATAGGGTTAGAGTGAGCAGGGCTTTAGAGGAGAGTCCACCACCTCACCTCCAGCCCCTCATACAGAACTGCAGCTTGTCTCTACCCAAGTAGAACACAGTGTCTTATCTTCTCAGTGTATTGGGAAGTGTCATGTCTCATGGATCATAACGCTGCTCTCTTGAACCACCTCTGTTTCAAACATTTTTACTATTTACGTAACACAAGTGCATTGATACCCTTTGTGAGGTCTCAACAATATTCCTGTTCACCCTGAAAAGCCTTATCTTAGCTGACAATATTTCAAACTGTGAAAGAATTTTTACCTTGTATTAATTATCTTCTGCTTTCCTTTTTATCTTGTTAAGTTTCAAAGTAGAGTTGCTGTTTTCTGGAGGGAGGGAAAGTTAGGTTCTTATTATACATTCCTCAACTCTTGTGAATTGGAAAGTGAAACAAACTAGACACCGGCATTAAAGCCACAAATCTAATTTTGCTGTGGAGGGAAACATAAAAAACAAAGCTGAAAAAGAAGTGGCTTCTGGTAGATTAGCAACTGTTTAATATTCTCAGATATTTCCAGTGATTTACAATTTTCTTTTATTCATGTATATTAATATTCAAAGTATCAGATTCATATAGATCTAAATAAGACAGTGTGCTGTAATGTAGCTTGTTACAGCAAAACAGGGCCCCACATGCACAGACATCCTGCAAGAGATTTGAAGCCTTAACCCCTTTTTATTTATTAAAGCTGTGCAGGCATCTCTCATACACTGTTTCTTGTCAGCCCTCCTCCTCCCTTTCTTTGATCTTTACCAATAGTTCCTTAGCTGAAAGAGGAGGAGAAGATATCAGAGTGCCAATGTTACAGACTCAACACCAGCCTTCTACAGACACATCTCAAAAAAAAGTTATGTAGTCAGCATAACAAAGATAACTACGCAGCTACACCGTGTAAAAATTGGCGCCAATGATTCATTCTTCACAATTTTGGGAATTATATTCATGAAAGGGACCTCAAATTTAAAAAAATTTTTTAAGCAAAATCTCCCCTCTAAACTATAGCAACAATTCTTGGATGTTGTTAGTCTGTCTTGATTTCAGGCATGATTCTGATTACCCAGTTTTAATTTTTGTATGCACTATTCAGTTTTCTATCAAGTACATCTGAATTACTTGTATGCTGATGTCTGGACTCAAGCCCCTTTATTTTTTAACAGGATGTTCCAATAAAATAAATACATTTTAACACTAAAGAAGAGTCTCTACTAGTAAGAAGTACATGGGGGACTCAATCTGAAGCTTTCAGAAATCTGGGGAGACAGAAGTTGTGTAAGCTTCCAGAGTCTGGCTCAGGTCTGTCCCCAGTTTAACAAACTGCTGAAAATCTGTTTTGTGTGGCTGCCAGAAGATTCTTTGTCATGCATTGTTTTTAAATTTCCCCAACAATAGGAAATAATGTTATGAACAAGCTGCTTCAAAAGGAGAGTACAAGTCTTTCTGGTAGCCACTGCAAAACCACAGTAATAGTAGGAAAAGGAATCTAATAAAACAGACACATGCTCTGAAGAACACACATTCAGTAACTATGGTTGCCCTCTCCTTGAGTGGAGTCATTGGTAAAATTTAGATGGGACAAAACTGAGTTCCCATCATGAAGCACATGATTTACACATCCAGAGACACGGGTCTGTCTGCCTTATTCCTTGAGTAACTAGTTGGGGGGGAAAAAAAGGAAAAATAAAAGGAAAAAATAATAAAGGAAAATAAAAGGATAAAGAAAATAAATAAAAGAATAAATAAAAAATTAAAGAATAAAGAAAAATGTGAACCATTTGGGAGTCCTTTTCACTCCTTCCTACATCAAAGGTAGGAAAAAATGTTTTTACCTTACATCCATCAATGGGACACAGAGGTGGTACCTTGATTCATCTAAAATAATGCTCTCTCCATCCTCTTACTCCTAGTGCAAGGATATAAATGAGTTTATAAGGTGACTTAAACCTTGGAGGAAGCAGGTGGTATAGTTTGGCAAACAATCAATAGATGATCTGACCCCCCTAGAAAAGTTCCTCATTGTTCCTCTGAATGGAGTCCAGGGATATTATCTACCTATGGCTTTAACCACCTTTAAAAAAAAACTTCAAATGTGGTCCCAAAAGTGGTACAACACGACTTCCTCTTGCCCATGAGGAGACAATGGAACGTAATACCGTGCTAATCAATATTATCTCTAATAAACACAGAGCAAACAATATAATTATGATTCTAAGACAGGCTTAACATTTGGATTGAGCATAATGAATAGCACCCTACCTGAGAAAATTAACAGCTGAGAAAAACAAACTGCCATACTCATCCAAAGAAAGTGCTAACTTTGAATCTGCTGTTGATTTGAACAGCTTCACCTTTCCTTCCTTACTGACAACACCACCTCAAAGAAAGGAATGAGTATTTTGCTGTGACTGTCTGCTTACTCCACTGTGGAGATTTTTTTTTTTAATAGAGTAGGCAGAAGTGAGCTGTCCAGACACAGATTAAATGTAATGACTGCAATTGGGTTTTTTTCAGTATTTGAGCTTTCTTGCTTACAGAGTGAATTTTGGTCTTTGGAACAAACACTGTCATAAGTAGGCTGCTTTTGTAGCACATGCAGGAGTTATACAGCTAACAACACCACCAGTCTTTTTAACTACTTGGAAAATTAGATTCAGCATGAAAATATCTCACCTGCTAATGTTTTGGTTTTTTAGTTTAATATTATTTGTGAAATGCTTTTAATTTCAAGGGGTTTTAAAAATAATTTTAATAACACCTTCAATGGTTTCATCCCCTCTTCCATATAAATACAAAAGAATTCTAGTATTGCATTCTTTAATTTTTTTCTTTCTTTGTTTTGTTCCATTATTTTCAAAATGAAGTCTGTAACTTAAAATATCTTCCACTTCGTAAAAATTTAAAGTAAGAAAAATAAAACATGATGGGTGGTTGCAGTGGAAAGAAAAACATCCACATAAACAGCAGTTTAGAATTAGTGAGGGGATAAGAAGGCACTAGCTCATTTTATTGCATTGATTGGCCAAACACCAGAGGAAAATGGTAGTAAGGGGGAAATAAGACTATTTTAACTGTGTTTTAAATCCTGCTAAATAGAAACAGCTTCAAAAGTGTCACAGAATTGTTCTTCCATTTCCCATCCAACTTTACCTTGATAGAGGAAAGAAACAACAGAAAGTTGTGGATTGACCTGCCTAAAATACCAGTTTAGGTCAACTTTAAAAGTTGATGCAAATTTCAGTGAACAAATGCAGTACTGGTATAACATAAAATGATCCTGGGAACCCATCAGAGTCAATTACTGCCGTCAATGGAGCCAGCCCTGATTTACTTGCTCCCAAGCCTCCCCAGCTGAAGCCTGTGGAAATGATCTCATACAAATTTCTCCAAGCCAAACAGAATCCTAGGTCAGAATTCAGAATCCTTTTGCTGGACTTTTTAACAGAGATAGCCACATTGGTAAAGTCCCTTACCTAAAACCAGCATTGCCACAGGCAGTGTGTTATTTGTTGGGCTTCTTTGTTTGCCTCTTGTTTGTTTTTTTTTTAAGCAAAGGTGGATCAGCTTCATTGTCAGGACACCTCCTTCGAGTGCAGCAGCCATTCCTCCAGCAGGAAGCTCCGCCACACAACTCTTGCTCCAGCCACTCTTCTCACACATCTAAGCCCTTGTGTCAAGGCTTCTACTCGCTCAGGCTTTTGCTAGAGTTGACAGGCCTTTGCTGACACTGGTACTCCGTGCTGCCTCAGCAGAAAGAAGAACTTGTCAAAGTTTATTATGAAATTCCAAGCAACAAAAAAGGCTGATGGGATACTGCTTGATGCAAGACCCAGATTTTTGCTCCCACTGATGATGCTTATTAGGCTGTTTCTAAGACTACCCTTAGATATCTGTGGAATCCTTGTGCCATTCCAAGAAAGACTCCTAGAGCAGGATTTACCAGGCATATATATAGACATAGGGACAGATTCTCATCTTTCATGTGTATTACCGATACGGGCCAGTTTCCAGTGAGCCTAAATAGGTTATAGAGGCTCCAACTTCCTAACCAGTATGCCCATGAACCACACACTCTTTCCCTCACAGTGCTACAAGTAGCACTCAGACATATTTAACCCATCTTCAGATCCCAGGCTAACAGGACAGAAAGGATTCCTATCCAAGAGCTGAGAGTGGAATACAAGTCTAAACACAACATCATCACATAAAACTCCATCAGGCCAACTGCACCACATGCAGAAAATCCAAGTTCCCTGCCTCGCTGTTCCTTCCAGTGCCTGCTTGTGATGGGCCTTTTCTTGTTTGTTTTAAAGGTCAACAGCCAGCTAGGATCATGCCAGCCTGTACATTTGAGAAAAGAAGGCACAAGCATCTTCAGCATCAGAAAAACACCCCGAAGAAACCCATGAAAGGAAACCTTACAGCACTTCGACTGTTTTGGCACCTGTCATGCCCAGGAATGATCAAGCACTACAGTTTTTAAACTGGGCAAAACTTCGTAACTTTGTTTAAACTGGGAAAAAAAGCTGTGTGTAAGATCAGTCACCTACTAAGAACAGTGCCTTATATATGTTGAATTCTGCACTCACTTTCAAAACCCAAAGGGTTTGCCAATCTCACACATAGCAGAATGTTTCCTCCCATCTGGTGTCTATGGCTAAGATCCTTATGAAATACTATTTAAAAGCATTAGAACAACTCTGATAGAATAAAAACATCTACAAAGAATACTGCAGTTGCTGCTGCAACACTTCAGCTTGCAGAAAGTAGAATAGCTTACCAAATTATTATCTCAGGGAGGATTCTCCCTGCTTGGCTCCTGCAAGCATCAGCATCTCACTACAAAATGCAAGCAGTGGGAATCCAGCCTTCAGGAGCCCTGTGCAACCAATGGCCACAAAATAAAGCCTTATGATTGATTACCCAGGTTATGACACTTTGGAAATGGTATAGCAAGCATAACTGACCTGCAATCTTTTCCACTCCCCTTTGGCGCTGCAACAGCTTCATATTCTTTCCAAGCCATTGGCTAGTTCTTCTCCAAGTTCTTTTTATTAAAACCTTTTATCTCCCCACACAGCAACAATTCCTCCTAGCAATCATGACCATCCACTCTCATCACTCTTCTAGACAGAGGCATTGGCCGAATCCACGTTGGGAGAAGGGGAAGGATAGCACAAACAGTCTAAGTTGTGCTTGCACTTGTTATGGGAGAGAGGTGCTTATTGCTTAAGATCACTCTCATAATCAGACAAGCAATGGTTTCCCTTACTCTATTTATATATTTGGAATAATTCACTAGCTAACACTTTTCCCAGCTAAATGCATGCCAACCTCCTGAAATGAATTCAAACTTCTGGAGCACGGAGGTTACACAACAAGGGTCAGTATGCAAAGCCTAGTGCCAGAGATATGCAGCTGTTTCCCTCACTCACACTCCCTCCTTCTGATTATTGAACATGAGAATCCCAGTTGTATTCCAGATACAAATGCAAGCACGTTATATTCCAAAGCTGGGCGCTATTCCAGACTGGAGTGCTGGGGACATCCAAGTTTAGCCTACTTGTTAGCATAGCACCCAGAATGCTGGAACCATAGGCATTCATTTTGAAATTGCTGTATATTTAATTTCCTCTCCCCCACCCCAATATATACTCTAACCCACCAGCAAAGCTTTGTTTCCAGTCAAATTCTTACAAAAATGTCCTAAAACATCTGCTTAAAGGCGTGTGGAAGCCCTATGCCATTTTCAAAAAATCATATCAAGAAAAGTAGACCCTAGTTCAGCAAAACACCAAGACATTTGTGTACACATAATCATCGATACCATTAATTTGCTAGAGGTGAGCAATACTATTAAAAACCTTGTGGAAACAAGCCTGGGAAGAGAAGTCACACAGGTATCAGACAGGACTGGAAAATAATTTAGGAAGCAATGGCTGTTGGGACTTGGATATTATAAAGAAACTATCTAGATTTAGAGGATTCTATAACTAATGCCAAGTCACTAAGTCTAAGAGCCTATAACAATAGGACACCTTGGAAAAGCAGACTGGAATATTTTAGAGTGCTGCAATATAGCTGTGTAAGCCTCAACTCACATAGCCTAAATTCCATATGGGTCCCTGTGTCTAGTGTTTCCTATTAGGTAACTCTGGGAGTTATTGGATTCAGGGGCCTAGCCTTAGTCTCCTTAAGGCTGAATGTTTGGGCTACAGATGTTAAAAACAAACAGAAAAATCCCTGCCAGTCAGGTTCTGTTCCCATTTTTAATATGCAATTCTAACCTAAAGGCTTGGTTCTGCCAAAGTCGCCTTCAACAGGAGGAAGGGTTGTCCAACGTTGTCACAATCAAATCCAGTTTATTCTGCCAGTAAGATTTATTCTGCATTTATAGTGGTGTAAACTAAAGCAGAACATAGTCTATGCTTACATAGAGCATTTAAAACATGCATGTTGCTGTTCAGATCTTCTGTGCAAATTTTCATATACTGTTCTCAAAGTCAACCCAGAGGAGAAAGTGGTACTATCTAACGTCAGTGTCAAGAGTCGTGACCTCAAAAGAATCAGCATTTCTTTATATCTCTAAGTGCAGAATTTGGCCTAGATACAGTATTTCGTCATGAAAGAATGGGCTTAATAAAAACAAAAAGATAGTTTAAAGGCAACCTGCTAAGAGCGATGTGCACGCAATTCTGTCCTGCTACACAGCCATTGCTTAATTTATCTGTTAACTCCCCAAATACACAGTCCGATACTGCGGGTGTGTCCGAACTAAGACTCGATGTGTATTACGTACGGTGAGTACGTCTGGGCGTGAGGCGTTTGAGGTCACGGCAAACCCTGCACAGCACATTCCTGCCTCTTTGCCCTTCCTCCTCCTCCTCCTCCTCCTCGTCGCGCTCCTCCCGCGCAGCGCTCCCCGCCCCGCGCACCTGGGCCCGGCGGGCCCGGCCCCGGGGCGCCCCCGCGTGGCACTGCCAGGGGCGCCTTCAGAGACGTGCCAGCGTTCGAACCATTTCAGCGTTTCCAACACGGAGAGTGAACGAGGTGCCTTCAATTTAGCAGTCATACGGTCGAGTGACTCTATGCCTTCATGGCCTCGAAATTCTGATGTCTCGGTGGATTTGGTGCGAGGTGTTTTGTTCTGCAAATTTGCTGTGGAAAACACCCGCAAACTGCCCGAGCCATGAAAAACTAGCATCAGAAAATTGCTGGGGTGCAGCAACCAAATTCCCACGGATTGCACCTGTATTTCTGCAGTATTTGTTCCTCGTCCGGAAGTCACACTTGCAGCAGGTAGTGGCGGGGAAGACCAGTGCACTTCGGCTCTGGGTATTTTCTCTGCTAACATACAAGGGCAGTAGGGCAGTGGGAGAAAGGACACAGTTTTCAGTTGCAGGGATGAATTATAATGTAATCCAGACAAAGAAGTGGAATTAAAGCTGTTAAGAAAATCTTTGTTCTGGCATGTCCTAATTTTTTTTCAATTTTTTTGGTTTTTGGGGGGCTAGACTTTGACACCATAATATTACTTCTATTTTTTAATATGTTGTACATATGGTATCATATCTATATATAGCTGTGATGGAGTATTGTGTACCATTCTGCTTTCCCCCAGAACCTTAAATACATGTCCTAGCACTAGGACAAAGAGGTTATACCTCAAGACTTATATTTGGACCATTCTTTTTACATACACATACAGAGTCCCTCTCCAGCATTTGGGCATGCACATACAAGCATGAACACACATCTAGAGACTATCATTTAACCTTTGAAATCATGCTGGAAGCCTTGGGACAATCTCAAAACTACATCTGAGAACAACTTTAAAAAAAAAACAAACAGCAGTATATACACGGCATTATTAGTTATTTTCACTTTGCTTTACTGGTACAAAGATGCTCCTTGAAAGCCATTTTTTGAAGTGTTTTGTCTGCTTTTTCTCTGTTCACTTGAAATCATGGTTCTGTTTGTAACACTTAAATTATTCATACAGCAGCCAACTCTGATTTTATAGGGATGATGATGATGCTTCAGGTGAAAAACAAAACAAAAGGATCAGAGGAACACCTACACATAAGGTAGTGTTTTCATGCCAAAATTTTTAGTCAGGAACAATCAGGTAAGAGAAGGATGAAAAATATACAAGACATCTCTATAAAGTTTAGTATTTTTTCACCATACAATGATATTTAAAGAAAGATTAACAACCTGTATTCAGGGTCACCCTGCATTTATAATGCATGTCTCAAATAACATGTGACTTTAGTTACAGCCTATAGAGCCAAAAAAGCCTACAAGACATTTATTTAAGTCTTAAATCACAAGGGAGCCAGTTATAGTATTTAAACTGACTTTTCATAAATACGAGTGTGTCATTCAGTTTATAATACTCTTAAAAAGCCAAAACCAATAATATCATCCAGTGGAAACCGTTTGCAAAACCAAGCTTATGATTTCAAGATCAGATCTTTCTTATTTGAAGAGTTCACATATTATAGCACTGTTTCCAGTCATCAAAGTAGTTTCAAGCTTATTATGGAATGATTATTTCCTTAAATCAGAAAGAATAACACATCAACAGTTAATGGTTTTTTTTTCTTTTTTCCTCCAGACTACAAAAAAACCCACCCGAACTCTTCCTCCAAGAAACAAAACATTTACCCCAACCAACTGTCTGCAGGGGGAAAAGAATTTAGCATCCTGTTTCAAGCCCTCCCACTTAGCCCAACTTCAACCGAAGTGGACACAGCTTGAAGGACAGCCCTATGGAAAGGATACTGTGGTGAAACAATCTGTCACTAGCCTTGGCATTAACTCACCTGGTACTACTCTCTAGCATTTTGTAAACTGGGCAGGATATTTCTGTTGTCACACTAATACAGAGCAAATTCTTCTTCTCCACTCAACCCTCCCAACCCTTCCCACCTCAGCCAGCCAGCGGTTGAGGGGGTTGACAGGGTAGGATGATATCTACCTGCCATCCAGCCTGACAAGAAGCCAGTGACAGTAACCAACCCAGACTACTATCCCTGTGTCCAGGAAAAGGGATGTGCATGTGAAAAGTCTCCTACAGGAAAGCAAGTGGTGCAACAGGTTGAAACAAAATGCAGTGAAAAAGTCAAATAAATGAAGACTTGTAATTTGTCCATTAACATCAGGAGTATTAAAGGACATCGTCAAGTTACTACACCCAAAAATAAGACAGTGCCTGATTCACCCCTCAGATTAGTTTAGGTAGTTATATCACAAGTCTGACCCAGAACAGTCATAAAATTACCAAAAACTGTAACATGCGTATTATTTTGATACTCTAAGTCAGTAGGTTTGCTTTGGCTCAGCAAAATGAACTGAAGTGGTGTGTTTTGTGCCTCTCAGGAGATTTGGTATTCTTAGATAAGAAACCTTTAAATGCTATTCCAGGATTTAGCACCTAATCCCCATTCCATAAAAATAATTCCTGAGAATTAAATAGGCTTTGCATCAGATCTGTCAGGGTGTGTCTTCCTCCTCCATGGCCAGTCTTGCCTGCTTGTTACCTACAAGTACCTACCATGATGCACAGCAAAACTGGGGCTGTCTGCAGCTTGTTTGGCTGGCCAGAGGAGCGAGCCAGGCCAAGTTACCCCAACAAACTACACGAGCCAAGTGTCCCACTTCCTGTAACCTTCAGAGATGAACAAAGCTGCATGGAACTCGGCACAACAGAGGAGCAGCTGGGCCATCAAACAGGATTTACTGTCTCGAACACTGTTCCATGCAGGTGTAGCAGTGCCACTTATGCAGCCAGAGGTTTACACTGGCTAAGTTACCCTTCCACTGATGCTGTCATCCTAAAGTTGTCATGCAAACACAACATAAATACCAGGCACGTCTCTGAACTCAGAAAACAGAAGTGAAAACAGCTGATTTCACAAGCCAGCACAGCTTGTTAATAATGTTTTAAGAAATACTACTGAGGTGACTTTAAATTGAAACACGTATGAGTTCATTCCTCCTAATAGGTAGGATGAATCTAACATGTTAAGACTAGTACAGTTCAGATAAAAGAGTATCTGTATCCAGTTGCTTATATCCTTAGATTGTATCTACTGTAGCACCACTAATACAATGTATTCATGGCACACATTCAGGGAGCATTCAGAAAGCTGCGCATTTCTTCTACGCCACACCTTGCATACTGCAGCTTACTACAGGCCAGCAGCACAAGAGACCACCAGATTCTTCAGCATTAGCTAAGCCTGAATAAATTATTTTTAACTGCAACTACCAAGCTCTTATCCTCTTTAGGGACAGCCACATTCTTTGTGTATGTGCTGCGTACAAAAATTTTAATAACATCTTTTCCAGTCCCTGCAGCACTGCTTGCCACTACCAGCAACAGGCAGAAAGAAATCAGGGCCACTTAGTAACCTCTTTCCAGTGAGACTTTTTCTTTCCATCAAACCATTTTGCAATAATTCAGATAGCCTGTAACCATTTACTTTCAGGTGCATTACATTTCTAGTGTATTCCAAGTTATTTCATCAGCACTAGAATTGGGAACCTGGAAGTAATGGATTTTTTTCCAAGCTCTCCCCTAAAGCAAGCTCCCCTCAGTCCACCTACTGAAAGGGCATTGTAAGGTGGCAGAGGGTTTCAGTGACTACTTTCAATTAACCTACAGAGAAGCTTTGGAACTGAATTTTATTCTTCCCACATAATTGAACTCAGAAGGAGTCATCTTTCCCATTTTTTTTTGTTTTGGAGGTGTTCAGAAGATGAGGGGACGGGCAGAGGGAAGTGAGAAACTGACTCATAAGACATTAAATGGCAGATAAAATGTGTGACAAATTGACATACTTTAAAAAGTCCTAACACTGCATGTACTCCTTCAGCCTCTGAATTACTTATTGCCAGGCGAGAACAAGATCCTGGGATATAACCAGGAATTATTTGAGAGCAGCTCACTATTGAACCACAAGTCAAAGACGACACACTCTGGGCATTGTGCCACAACACAGGAATCGATAATGCGCTTAATTCCTCAATACTTTGTACTGTTTGTTAGAGCTAGAAAAGGCACAAAGAAGGATAACCAGGATGCTCAAAAGACATAGAATAATTTCTGTACAGTCAGTTTGTCCAAGGAAAAGTAAGAACAAAAGTCCTGACAACTCAGACTGGAAGAGAGGGCTGAGGTGGATTACGTGAGAAGTCTACAGTAGGGGGCATAGCATTTGTAATCTGTCCTAAAACAGCTTTTTGTGTGTGTATGTGTCAAAATTTCTAAAATAAGGTTCAAAATTAACACAGGAAGTATTTCTTCATGTAGTGTAAAAGTTGAGGAATTCCTTGTCAGAATGTCCTGTGTCTGCAAAAACTGTGCATGTACAAACCAAAAAAAAAAGGTTCATGCATTCAAAATATATCAATGACTTTCTAAGTCTTCCTAGATGAAAAATTTTTAAATCTTTCCAAATTAGACTCCGGGTCACTAGATGCACAAGACAGAAGAGAGCAGTTTACATTGAAAGCATCGCCATCTTCTCTGTTACTGGTAATGGGCAGAAGGAACACACCAGCCTAGATGGAACTGTACACTTAGGTACCATTATATTCTACACTGTTAAGGCAAGGCACATAACTTTAATAAATTTAAATTTTTCATTTCATTTCTGGAACTTGAGACAGTTTTCCAGAGAGAAATGTCTACTTTGCAACCTATCACCCACTGACTTAATCAGTACCCACTATTTCGATTGGAAGATCCATAGACACATACGGGTTTGGAGGGCTGTGGGGTTTTTTGGTGCCTAATCCACTCCCCCCACCCCTACACAGATAACTGCAGTTTTGATTATTTAGCAAAATTTTTAAGTATCCTTCAGTACAGTCACCATTTACATGACTTATTCTATACCTACATACAGTATTTATGCTGTTCCTAAGGAAAAAAAAATGGAATTTTTTACGCACAACTCAGTGATAATCTGTATTTTCCTTTTCTTCCACATTTCTGAAACAATTTGTTTCAGAAGGGATGTTTTCAGCTGTTCTGAAACATAATTCTGAACAAAGATAAAAATATCTTCAAGTGAAGATGCTCTACCAGCTGATGTAATCACATTTAACTTTAGGAAAGCAGGCATTTTCTATGAAGAAAATAAGTAAACACTCTTAGTCAATTTACACTCAGTTTTTACCCAGTTACAGAAAAGGAAAAAAAACCCCACAACAAACCAAAAACTACACACCACACACAATTAAATCTTGCTGGGTAATTAACACAGATCAAATTCTGTGGCCTGGTAGTCTCTTAAAGGCCCTGGAAGTTCTTAACCATTTCATATAGACTTCTGCCATCCTTCCTGATTTCCCACAAGGTTATAGTACAGAATTTATATTATCCTACAGCCAGTTATTTACCTATTCTTTTTTCTTGGGACCTTCAGAGCTTTCCAGCTCCCAATTAGAAAGTGCTTTGCTCAGGGAAACAACAGCTCAACCAAGCCCATAAACCATTTTCTATATCCTACCTCCTCTTTCAATTTCCATTTAATTAAGCTGAGAGCTAAAGTTTTGTTAGTTGGTCTTGGTTTTGTTTTGGAACTGCAAACTGATACATTACATCTTGTATGTGAAACAATTATTGCTTCAGTTCTACAAAGTACATAAGCAGTTTCAGTTGTCTTCAGACTTTAGAAGATCATCTTACAAAAAAATGCTAAGACTACATACAATGTTGTTTTAATTTAGTAATTTACATAATATTTCTTCCCAGAAACAGTCTTATTGTTTTCACTTAAGTGTTGTGTGTCTTGTCTAAAATGTTTCTATTTCATTATTTTCCACAGGTACACAGAAATGACAGACCATAAATTGTGCAGAAAGTTAATTTTATTAGTTTGTACTAATGGGAGAGATCCTGCAGTTCTACTCCCATGGGCAGACTTCTGCACTAGGCACATGCTTTGAAATCTACAGGCTGGTATCTGTACTGGTAATTATACGAGACCACAGCTGCCTATTCCTGGCTTCTATTCAGCACCCAGAAGTGCAGCAGTTTGAAAACCAGGTCCTAGAAGGGCTCCATGAAGCAGAGCATCTATGGAGCCAACAATGAAACAGGCATTCCAGTGGACTGGAAGGCAATGTCACCATCCATCATAAATATCAGGGTACACACGCAATTAGAATGACCAAAGGCACAGCAGTCTAAGAATAAAATTTAAGACTGAGCCACAATGATACATCTGGAAGCATCCAGAACATATAAACAGTAATACAAATTACTGTTTATATTATGTATTACCATATAATATATATTACTATATATTATTATAGTAATACAGGCATATAAATAGTAACCAAGACATGAGTAGACAATATACACTACTATTATGAGACCAGGTATCTGCAGATTAACTTCCCTTCAAACTCTTCTCCTGTCACCAAACAAACCAAAGAACCCACATATACCCTCTATGGAACACACAGATAAATGGAGACTGTTTTCCCATAGTAACCTTCCGTCCTCCCACCCTTCTTCAGGATATGCTCCTGAAAGTCCTCAAAAGAAACTTGCTCTCCTCACCTTACACATCAGTAACAGGAAGCCTCCCACAGCAGTCTGCACAAACTGAGCTGAGCTTCCTCCTCCTCCTCCCGCCATGTTCCCCCTGAAAGAGCGCTCAGAAGAGAATGAGAGACGAATCCTTAACTCATAAAATTTTCATTCCCTTTCCTCAAAAAAAAAAAAACCACCCCCCCCCACACACACACACAAAAATCAAAAAAAAACAAAACCAAAAAAAAATGCCCCAAACCACAAAAACCCTTGAAACACGAAATTCCAACACACATCTTCAAAGATGATGAGGTGGGGAGGAGGGAGACTGAGCAAGTCACTCCTGCATCATTCAAACAGTACTTTTACAAAGGGGATATCTACAGCACATAATGCATACAAGACAGTTGAGGAAGCTCATGCTCCAAAACAGCACTGTGTTCATTTACTGTCCATTTCTGAGAACCACCCTCACATGATTATAATGCCTCCTTGCATACAAGTCTCCCCAATTACTTGCTTTCCTTTGGATATGAGCAGAATACAGACTTTGAGAAAGGAGGTGTTAGCAGCCCTGTAACACTATGTCTTTAGTTGCTATGAACTTCAAAGATAAAGTTGTTTTCTGATAGCAAAACACTGACTTCCAGATTGAAATTTCTGGAGAAGGGTTTTTCCTGCAATATCATTGGTGTCTGCATCTGTTCAAAGCCTCATGTATTTAATATGGAAGTCTGCTAAGAAAGATGATTCCTATGGTGTGTGTCCCAAATTTTCCTTCCAGTGGGAAATCAGCTGTCAGAGCCCTGACATCTGGTGCTGATGTGTAAAAGCAAAACAGTTCACCTCTTTCTGTATGAAAGTACAACCTTAATACCCAAAACAGGCAAGGGAGAATATGAAGCAGCACACAAGATTTTGACCCCAAAAGAGAATACTTCCTTGGAGATGCTGACTAGTTCTTTTCCTGAGAAGTTTTAAATACAAGACTAGAAATCAATCTTGTAACTACAAGCACTTTGTGTATTAGAGGCCCCTAAGCTGAACAAATGAGTTTGGAGGGAAAATGAAAAAGCTGCTAGCTGCCACTACTCTAAAAACAGCATTATTTACACCAGGAACTTGACCTTCCAATGCAGATCTTGAGTTTTCCCCCTAGAAAGGGGAAGGACAGCATTATTCAACACAGTTCTCTTCACCATCAGGATATTCTACTCTACAGTGGCTCTGCAAGGAATATAAGGTCCAGATCAGCATTCTGGCAGTGTAAGCCTTGTTAGCATTCCTACCTGCTTGACAGATCACTTTACCATCTGCAGACTTGATTTTTTACCAAAAAAAAAAAAATTAAAAATCACAAAAGTAATAAAATTAACAAAAGCAATAAAATTAACAAAGGGGCCGGTTTTTGTTTTGAACTGACATGTCAGATCTGTAGCATCATAGGAAACATGGCAGAACACAGACATCTCTGTGATCAATACCACTTTCAAATCTCATGCCTTCGAATTAGCATTCTTCCCACCCATACACTGAAATATGTGGTCATGAAGTTCTGGTGTTGCAGACAGAGATATGTTCATCTATGTGTATGCACACACAAATTTCATAAGCCTACACCACCATCAGGGCAGATGAATATTGTTACACATTTAATAGTCCTTAGATTGGGCCCACAAGCAATAATGATAGACGTCACAAATCCACAAAAGACGTTTCAGAGTGTTAAGTAACAGTTCATGCTGCACATGAATAAGATATTTAGTTAAAACATCAAAAATGTTCAAAAGGACTACCCATGTATCCAGTTGTATTGCCATTCAAAAGACAGCATGCTATTTTGAAAGAAAACTGTAGTATGAAAATGCAACCACTTCTGGAACAGCGACTAACAAAACCTAACTGGTGCACAGAAGCCTGTGCTGCATCACAGGAACAACAAGTCTGAAACAAACTGGCAAAGTAAATAATTCTTCCTATACAGCAAAAAATAAAGGATCTTTAACATCCATTTCAAGTCAGGGTCAACAAGAGCTGCTTTAAGATATACACAGTTATGCAATTTAGTATCAGAGTCTGGATTTCAGCTAGTCTTTCTAGGGAGAGAGATTTCATAGAATATCCTGAGTTGGAAAGGATCCATGAGGATCATTAAAGTCCAAGTGCACAGGACCACCCCAAGACTCTACATCATGTGCCTGAGAGTCTGAGAGATTCCCAAGTCCATCCAAAAATCACAGAGAGGCCTTGCAATGACAGCAGCTGGCTCTTCAGAGTATTTTCAGATTAATCCCCTCAGGCCCCATAGATCTACAGGGATCCAGCTGGCACAGCAGAACCCACACAAGTTCAGGATCAGCTGCGAGTTTATCATTCACATAGCCATGGTCTTCCAGCTCAGCACACTGGGACCCCCGACTTGAAATGTGGATTTTAAATTAAATCCACATATGCACAATGGAAGAGAGTTGTCACAACAGAGAGCCTTATCTTCTGAATTCCTGATCTTGCACTGCTTTCTCACTCTAGAAAGTAACTCAGTAGACCTGTCACTTTAGTCGTTTGATTTTGACTATGCAGATCAGAGCCAGTCTGTTGACATTAGCAAGTATGGGTTCATTTTCTCTGTGTATCTAAGATCAGGCCTGTCCTGCAATAACTCACTTTATACACAAGCATGGCAGCCTAGTAATGATACACGTTGGATTCTTAGGTTCTAATACTCATAGGAGCTACACCAGGAAACACCCACATGTAATAAACACTTGCATTTCTCTACCAAGTTGCCAACAGCAGCCACCAGACTTGCCATTCTGCACTCACTAAGTTGCTGCTACATGGATCAGGAGTCTCTCTTCAACCGTTCCCTTAATGTCTAATAAGATTCAGATTTGGATTTTTTTGTTTTGTTGTTGTGTTTTGGGGATTTTAGTTGTTTTGTTTCTTCTAGTCAGCTCCAAGTGGCAGCAGCAGCAAGACTGTTCTGCCCTGGCCTGCTGCAGTCACAGGAAGCAATGTGCAGTCCCTGAGGTGGCAAACACAGCCCAGTCATCTGTGCCTCCCATGGGTGAGGGCAGACCATGACAAACAGAAGGTCTCAGCTGGGCTTTTACCTGAGACCATCTCTTGGAATGTGCCAGCCTATCTGATGAGACCCATAGCACCACAGCTCCATTTCTACCAATACACAGAACCATGAACACTGTTGGCACCCACTCATGCCTGCATGTTCTGTAGTCCATCTTCTGATTATAATCAGAAGTCATAAAGTCCCTCCACCAGTGCCAGCAAAAGTATAACCTAAATATGTTTATTACTGTCTGTTAGTGACACCTTCCTAAGCACCTAAATAATTTTTAAATGCAACTTACTTCTGATAAGTTTTACAAACAAATTATTACTTTGGATCCACAGGAAAAAGATTAATTCATTACTCATCAGACTATCCAGTAAATTATATCTAAGCATTTCTATTAAGAAAAGCATTTAAAAGAAGGCAAGGTTTGACCAGCATATGTCTCACTCCTAAAGATACTTGACTGTAAAAGACTTCAGAGGTAGTGTCAGAGCAAAACTTTAATTTCTATCACTCATATATTTTATATATTATATAAATAATATATATTTTATATTAAAAAGGCACACATATTTAAAAATACTAAGAGCTGATATATATCTCATAGGGGTGTTTTTCATGACCTCTGACCTGCAGGGTAGACAAAGCTGATACCAGGAGAAAGAAGCTTCACCTTCTTACTTGGAGGGAAAGCCTGGCTAAAATATGCAACATCAGTGTCCCTGGGTTTTAGAGCTATAGATACAAAAAAATACACTTTCAAGTAGTGTTGCAAAGGGATTCGTTGGTGTATTTCTGCTTTTAAAATTGATTTTTATAGGGATTCAGTACTTGGCACAGAAGAAGACCCTACAAAGCCAAGACATAGTGGTTTTGTGCAAGTGCACTGCTGCCCTCTCCTGGGTCAGGTCCGATTCGCTCCCGTACTTACACCACCCAACAAACCCTCAAGGCGAGCTGCACCTTCAAGATCGTCAGGACTGCTTTGGGAGCTCGAGATTTAAACTAGACAAAGTAAAAAAAGTAAAAACGTGAAACACATGCACATACAGAATAAACACAGGAAGTTATTGATCATTATACAAACTGCAACAATTCATCACCTTAATTCCTTAAATTCTACAGACGTTTGTTCGTTTAGATTGAAGAAATTTTTCCTAATATCCATCAAAAGGGTTGTCAAGCATTGGGACAGGCTGCCCAGAAAAGCAGTGGAGTCATCATTCCTGGAGGTATTTAAAATATGTGTAGATATTGCACTTGGTTTAGTGGTAGACTTGGCAGTGTTTGGTTAATGGTTGGACTTGACCATCTTAAAGGTCTTTTCCAACCTAAATGATTTTATGACCTAATGTCAGAGAATCCAAAAGTGATTTTCTGCATTAACAGCAGAGCCGGTGGGACAGCAGGGCATTCTGAAAACTAAGATAGAAAGGCAAACAGCAACTTTCACAAGAGCTTTGACACTATTACTGCATGACTGCTGCAGCCCATAATGCAGAGTAAGCACAGAGTTACAGAGACTCTTAAATTGCTTTGATTTCAGCAGTATTAGAACAAACACAAATTTTACTATTAGACAAAATCCTGCTTTTGATTATCCTGCATAAACCCAGGGTAATCCTTGGGCCCAGGTATCCTTCCCACTTACCAAAGCTTAATGAGTTGTCTTATGTAAGCTGAGCTTTAACAGGCAGAATGCAGGTTTAGCCCCCAGAAGGCAGGAGACAAAATATAGAGCTTAAGCCTCAGCAGAAGAAGAGCGTAAACATACTACTTTTAATTTTGAGATGCAACTGCTAAGAATGAACACAGGCTCAGACACTGCAGTTCATCTGAGAGGCAACTCATTCAACTGTGGTAATCCCAAACCTACATTCAAACCTTAAAGTCTAATGTTATTGATAAGATTTAGTATTTACAGAATGTTTTAATGCAATTTACAATTACATTTTTATCAACTAAATAAGCATAGTCTGAACATACATATTTAATCAACTACTCAGGCATAAACCCAGTCCCTCAGGTCAAGGAAGCAGAAAAACAGCCAAGGTGGACACAGTGGCAGAGTGCATTCCGCAGGGCAGGATGGCCTGGGCCAGTTCAGGAACCAGCCTGAGATGAGCAGCATACAGTTGTTACTAGCCCAAGCACAGCCAATTCCACAAACCTGGACTGGAAACAACTGGTCACAAAGCAGTTCTCAAACTGCTCAAACTTCTGACCATAAGCTTCATGGAATTAAGCACTGCTGCACAGCTGTAGGACATCCTACAACTCCAACCTGGGTAGAGTCTGCAAAACAAACTGCACTGGGAAGGCCTCAGCTGAGTAGTGGTATATCCAGTTTTTAGGAACACACTTTAAGGAAAGACCTGTTCTCCATGAAAAGGGTCCAAAAAAAGGAAGCAAGAATCATCACAGCTAAAAGTTGTCATCTACAATATCCTAGTGGAGTGGTATTCTTGAGGCACTCTTCAATCTACAGAAAAATATTCAAAAGGGACAGCATTTTCACATTTCAAATACAGAATACAGCTGCAGAGAGCAAGGTAACAAATTGTTTTCTATATCCACCGAAGGAAGAAGGAATAGCAGTGATGTTTCTAAATTGCAGCAATAAGCAATAAGGTAACACATCAAGAAATCTTTCAGTAAGAGGTAACAATAAATAACAAAATAAAATAATCTGAATAAACCAAACCAAAAGGCTTTAAGAAGAGGTTAGACAAACAATTGCTAAGGAACAATGTATGGGTGAATGTATGGTTTTTTATGTATATATTTGTATATTTTATTTAAATGCATACATGGAAAACCAGTGATCTCCAAAATATCTTCCAGTCTATTCTTTATTAACTTTCATAGTAAGTACCTGCAATACAAATGAGAAAACAAATCATTTAATACACTTCGTCCCCAAGGCTAACTATTTCAGTGACATGAATCCCTCAGCTTACAAGCAGCATATATTGGTCACAGAACCTTGAATATTGCTCACTGGCACTAGAAATTAAACAGATGAAACAAAGTCAATGCACGAAGCAGAGTATGACAGTACTTGCAAAACATTAGACATTCTGGACTATAACCCACAGGCCAGAAATACCAGGAAAAAAACACTATCTAGGACCCTGTGCATAAGTGTACAAGCATCAAATTTACATACAGATCAAGGAGCAACACCATATAAACCATCACTTTGAATCCAGTCAACACCAGTGAGTTTTAGAAACAGTTCACAGAAAGGGCTGCTGATGCAGCTGATGCAGCCCTTTCTGTAGGCACTTTTCTCCTGTTACTGTATCAAAATTCAAAATTATTTTGCGAAAGCTAAAGATCACTATCACTAAACCACTATGAGAAACAGACCTAATCAACAAAATGTGCCTTAGAATTAGACCATGCTGGTGGTCTACCTCGTAAAGACAAAGAAATAGAGCTCACAAACTATATATGCAAGCCACAGGTGATTTCTCCAGCTGTTTGTATCCTTAAGTGAATACTTTCCAATGCTATTTTAACTATGCATTTTGAACGTAAAACACAGATCATGCGAATGAGAAACAAAAAATACTATCTCCCAAAAATTACTCTTCTGCCAAGTAAGACAGCAAACTTGTGCAAAGTCTAAACATCCAAAGTAGCAAAAATCCATTGCCTATTTTCCCAGTACTGGCATTTCTTATTTAAGTTGTTAAAGCAACCAAAAAAAACCTGATCTTCCTGGAAGCAAAATGGCTAAACCCCTATTTTTCCACAATTCTTTTAACTATAGCTCTTTTTTTTGTTGTTGTTTGCTTGTTTTAACCTTAATCATTGATTAAATAAACAAACTTTTTTACAATACTGGTTATAACTTTTTTTTAAACTCCTAGGTGCTGTACAAGCAGGAAGGGGAAGGCCACTGTACAAAAACTGCTTAAGGACACCTTTAATAAACGATTGAGAAGGGGTTTATTACTCCGAGGACAAGGAGATGGTCGCTACCACCGCACCCTTCTGATGCTCTGACCAACCGAGGAGCTGTCACTGATTGCTGCAGGCGAGCTTTCCCTCCCGCCTCGTGCCTCAACACCACCCACCCAACTGTTCGCTGCACACCAGTAGAAAGCTCAAAATAAGAAAAAATTAATCATCAAGAGGCCTCATCCGGGAGAGTCACTTTAGAGACACTGTCTTTTCTGAATTCTTGATAAATTCAGAGAGGTTCTAACAGCTTCTAGCTGCCCGCAGCCAAAGGATGGCACGGAGGAAGCCGGCGACATAAGAGAAGGAATCTACCTGTACCCTTTCGGTGTCCCCTCAAAGCATGCCACCTCCCAGCAATCCCCAGGCTGCCTCTTCTCTGCCCTGCGTTGCTTCCCTACCGCGCTAAGCGCCCTCTTCCCCCCTCGCGTTGCGTCCCTGCTGTGCTAAACACCCCCTTTCACTCACACCCTCCACGCCCTCAGCGCCGCACCCCGCGCCATCCGCCCGCCCTCAGCCCGGCCCCGCCCT
>VXAD01003107.1:255641-325055 GCA_013399195.1 Dicrurus megarhynchus
CAGTGAGACGCGCCCCTGGGCGCGTGGGCGGGGCGCTGGCGGCAGCGCGGACGCGGCGGGGCTGGCGCGGGCGCGGCGCGGTGAGGGACGGGCGGGGGCGTTCGGTCATCACTGCCCTTTTACCGCTGGGGTTTTGGCTTCAGCGCTGCGGGGTGAACCGCGGAGCTGGTCCCGGACTAGCGGGAAAGTCGACAGGCGTAGGGGAGCGCCTGTGCTGCGGGCGGTCGGCGGGCCTGGTCGTTACAGGTTGAAACTGTTTGAAAAGAGGCCGTATTAAGAGACTTGTCTTGTGTGCTGAGCCGCTCCAGGCAAGTAGGGGTAAAGTATGTGTGTATGTTTGCTTTAAGAGTAGAAATGAGGAGAAACTACTGTCGAGGCAAGGAGAGGCGTGGATGGAGCAGTCACAAGCGCAGCCACCGCCCTCACGGGCACAGAAGACTCAGTCACAACAACCGCGCCGAAAGGCAAGTACAGGCAGCCTGTGCTTAGCAGAGGCTAGGCCGTTGGCTCTTGTGCCTAATTAAATGTGCAGAATGGTGGCTTTCTAGAACTGAGAGGGTTGCTACCTGAAGATCTAGTAGACAGTACTTCTAGTATATCTGTCATCCCTACTGGGAGTAGAATTGCATTGATTTCTGGTTTATTGTGTGTTCACAACTGTACACTGATTTTAAACTGAGATGCTGTTCCGTGAACCAGTCCTTTCAGGTGTGCATTATTGTCCATAAACCCTTCATCAATATGCAAAGGTAGTTCAGGGAAGAAAAAGGAAATTTATTCTACCTGCCTGTTTATTTTAAGCCTCTGTGTTTATTGGTGTAAAATCTGTCATTAAAGGATCTTCCTGAATGTTTGAAAGCATGCTAAGTAATGTGGTAATAATACCACATCTAGCAGATCAGGAAAATGAAACAAGGTCTCAGGAATAATCCCCTGCCTTGAAAACTGATCCTTTCAGAAAAGCACGCTTTATATTTTAGAACTTACACTTGCATGTGTTTGAGCTGTTCTTATGGTTGCTTTTTCAGTCCTCTGTTCTTTCCTTAGTGCCTCTTGCAGGACTAAAAGAAGACGGCGCTTTGCTTTAATACACTAAACCTTTTTTTTTTTTGAAACATATTTTTAGAAAAAGACACATATGAGTTGCCACACTAGTTGCACTTGTGTAAGAAAAGTTAGGAATGCAAATGGGCACTACTTCAGTGAGCAGAATTAAAAGGGCTTTCTTACAAAGCTTTAAAATTAAGTGCCTGGGTTCGATCTGGGGTGTTTTTCCCCTTGTATACCTGTTGTGTTCTTTAACTATTTTCAAAGTTGTATAATCAAACTGCAGTAGAGCTGGTATTAGAAGTAAGTTTCTTTGTCATTTTCTTTTCAATAAATTATGATTCTTGCAAAACATCTTCACCTACTGCTTTTAAGATGACATGTAATAAGACCTGTCTTAAAAAGTGAGAATTGTACAGGTGATTCAGAAGACATCCCACTGGAATTTTGCTCATCTGTACTGAATGTGCTCATGTATAGTAGTTCAAAAAGAGGAAAGCTGCAGTTACCCTTTGCAATGTTGGTTAGAAAAGCAGAGGCTTTTCTCGGAATTTTCATTAAACTTGTGTTTATTTTGCATGTTTCTGAATTCATCAATGAAATTCTTATTATGAAGATAATGGCAAAACATTTTTGACCTGACATCAATGTTTTACCCACACTGTCTCTTGCTTTGTGCTGTGAAGACTTGCATGCTTTCAGGAGTGGGTTGTTTGTTTAATGTACAATTGCCCAGTAAATCTTTTGCTAAAAAGAGTTCAAGGCACTTGCAGAATCAACAGCCACATCTAATGTATTAGCAAGCAATTTAAGGCTTTTAGGATGCTGGTATCACTAACTTTCTTGAGAAATTTTTAAGCTGAATATTTTCACTGATTTTCACAGTTTAATGTATGGTGGATGATATGCAGAGTGTGCTTATCAGAGCACTGCAAAATGGTACTCCATCGATGTCAGTAACAATCTGCTTTCTAGATTCTTTATGAGAAAGATGTTGACAATTGTGAGCCTATCTTGAAGGCAGTGCTGTTTTTTCAGTCTGGAACAGGAGGAACCACAGACCCCAGTGAATGCAGGCCCCAGCAGCAGTGAAGGTCCTTCTTGTTCAACGCAGAACTCTGTAGCGCCAGGTAGGAGATGGTGTTTATAGGTCAAAAGTCAGTTCCTATATGCTGACTGTATGAAAAAAGTAGTAGTAGTAGCTGCATTAATGATCTGGTGTTATGGGAACAATACAAACAATAAAGTTTGTGGAGAAAAGTAACATCAGATGATATAAAAAGATGTAGTAAGTAAGGATCTAGAGAACAGAGCCAAATCACTTTCAGGCCCACAAGTGCTTCTCATGTTTGAAAACTTGTGTGCTTAGAGCTGATATAAACTGAAAAAATACAATTCTGCTTCTCCCTCCAGAAATGCTGCTTTAGGAAGAAAATTAACTACTAAGGAAGCAAATAAAATGAGAGAGCATATGAAAAATTACAGCTTGTGTTCAGTTACTCAGCCTTTTGAAAGGCACAACAATCCACCACTTTGTGGCGTGCCTCTCTTGTGTGATGTGTCTCTCTTTATGCCTTCAGTGTACTTTGTAGTCTGTAATAAATACACTCTGGCTGAATATTTGTTCATTAACAACAACTGATGAAGTAGCAGTGCTGTTGAGAAAGATGTCCTGTTTATGTTCTGGCTTCCTGACTGATTAAACAATGCTAGCAAAAACTAAGCCAGTGGGAACATACATTTCTGTACAACAGGAGAGTCCTGAAACAACACTGAGTTCAAGGAGATGGTTTTTGTATATCACTGTTTTGTGTTGTGAGCATGTTAGGAGATGTATCCTGCAAGACATTTATTCCTGTGTAATTAGATTCTGTATACTAAAAGTAATGTGCTTTTATAAACTTTACTGATCCATTGACTAACTTCTTAATTTTGCTGACCTGAATAAGTCTTGGTCACTTGTGGCTAAGCTGAAACCTAAAAGATGCAGACAAGGAGTTGAATGGTAAGCAGCTGCAAAAAGAGATTACTTAAAATGAAATTTTTGGTAGTAGATAGAGTTTTAAATAAAAACTCTTGAAGTGAAATGTAACAATTGCCTCTGAATGAATTTCTTTGTCTTGAGACAATTTGTGAAAGTATTTTACCTGTCTGCCTCTGCATTCACCCAGACAGGGAAGCACTAAAATTAAGTGTTTCTCGTCCCAACTTAGCTTTGGAAGGAGCCAAATGTACTCTTGATTTAATCTAAATCTCTCCTATGTGCTGAAGAAAAAGTGTCTTGTTCTGGGAAGTGAATCACTTTATTTGAGTTTATTTGATACCTCATTGTCTTTTTTTTGCTGTCCTACCAAGTCTTTTAACTAAGAATGTCCCCTCATGATGTATTTGAGGAAGGACCATTTTTGTTCTGCAACAAAACCGTTCTTTTGTGCTTTTCTGATTGGTCTGAATTTCCTCTGGGTCAGTGGTGACATCCCTTCTGTACCCATGTAACAGCATTTGAACACTATAAATAATCTTTTTTTCTCCTGTAAGTGGCTCATCTGTTCCTAGTCTGTGTATCATGCCTGGGACCTGCTGGGAGCAAGAGCTTTGAGTCTCATAACTCTGACATTCGTGTGAAGACATGGAATATCAAAGAGCAATTAACAAAGTTATCCATCTGATTTTGCCACTTTTCCTCTCCCATTGCCCCCACCCTGAAGAACTGCCAGGATTTTATTATGACCCAGAAAAGAACCGCTATTTTCGTCTACTGCCTGGACATAATAACCACAACCCACTCACCAAGGACAGCATTCAGCACAAGGCGATGGAGTGCAAAAGACTGAGACTCTTAGAAGAGGAAGAAAAACAAAAGGTATGTTTTGAAAAATATTGCAATTAGGCTTTATTGTACTCTGGCCCAGGACAGATTATAAACTAAAATCTTCAAATTCTGACAATTCAGTTTCTTCTTCTGCTAAGAATATATAGTCCTTGAAGCCTTTTGTTTGGCTGTTCCACACAGGAATGAAATTAAGTCATTACAAACAGAAAACCTATAAAGATGCAGGAACTGTGCTGAGTTGCAATTCTCCAACAGTTACACTTGAGTCAGGATATTGGATGCCAGGTTTCAAATTCCTGCCTTGAATTGGCAAAGTGGAGTCTTGATTTTAATTTTATCACATTTTTAATAAATTCATTGATCATATTCCTGGACCTTGAAGAAACAAGACTAATTACAGTTGGTGGAAACAGCTTTTTTTTAAGAACTTTTTTTGACAGCTAAAATCAAGGCAGGCCTTATGTTTATGTCTGGAAAACCTGTGTGCTTCTCTTCATAAAGAGTTACAGTGAAGTTAATGCTGGTGCTGTGTATTTGTAATCTGGGTAAAATATCTATCAAGGATGCTTTTTCATTACCTGAAAAACATGTCTCATAACTTTACAAATAACAGCTTATCTTAAATATGCTGTCATTTGGAAGAAGTGAACAGTGTTCTTTTTCTTAAGCAATGAAGTTCTCCAACCAGCTATTTAGCTCTTCGGTCTTTGCTGTAAAGAACATTTTGACTCTAAAACACTTGCTTTATCTGAGCATTATCAAAAAGATTTCTTACTCTGTTATTCAGCAAAATACTTTATTCCTTGGTCTCCTCAGAAATTTTTAGAATTCGCATTAAATTCTAAAAAAATTGTGAATCATGGAATGGAATCATAGAATGACTTGCATTGGAAAGGACCTTAAAGATCATCTTGTTCCAACCCCAGTGCTGTGGGGGGAATGGGGAATGGAAGTGGAATGGAAAAGCAGTTTAGTACAACAGTAAGACTGCATGTTTAATTGCAGCCTCCTTGTGATAGAAAATTTTGCTGTATAAGAAGAATTTTAGGTGGTGTAGTAAAACCAGAAGGTGACTTTACACCTCCAGGTGGTAGTGCCGATTATGTAGAGTGAAAACAATGGCTGTTAGGGTTTCATATTTTTTCTCCAGCATCTGTATTTACAGAAGCACTCCACATCTCACAGGAATATATTCTTGTCTGCTTACTGGAGTAGATCAGGATGGTGTTGGAATGTGTTTTATACATTCTGAAAATTTTAATGTATGTAGGCAAGAGGAAAAAGTTACCTAAACATGCCAAACATCAAAGACCCACAGCCATGTTTGAATCTTAAACAATCTGAATCAAGTAAATAACTAAATACAGTTCCATGTTACTCTCTTACAGAAAACAACGAGAGCTGGACTGAACTCATCTGTGCTGTTACAGAAAAGGCAGCTGGGTTTGCTCAGCTCCACAAGTTATTGCAGGTACAACGATTTGATTTGTCTTCTGTTTGCAGTTCCAAGTTCTGCTGTTATTGCAACTGTTTCTGTCAGGTTTTCTTGCATTTCCTACTGTTTCATTGGGATGAGGAGGAACATATTACTTAAAGTTAGAAAAAAAGTTTTATTCTGTAATAATCAGATTACTAAAATGATGAGAATTCAAATGAGGAAGTTGTTTCCCAATTTTACTTCAAAGAAGTTCACTTTATGTGTGTATATGGATATGCTGTTTTGCAGCATTGTACTTTGAGTACAGCACAGCTATTTTAGGATAAATGCCTTTCAGTGGATGTGACCATTCCCTTGCCCCCCATTAGAACAGCTGAGGTAGCTCAGTTTCAGTAACAGTGCAGAAGGCAAGTTAAGTTAGTGACTTACTGTGTTGTTGTTTCGGCTGCTAAAGATGTGCTGGGGTTCAAAACAGCGGGATGAAATTCCATGAATGTGGAAGATGCACGTGTTCATGGGTTATGTAAGTTAAATTTCAGCATGCTAGTTACTCAGGCATTTTCTCTTTGGTGATTGAGAAGCAGTTCTATATCCTGGCCAGAATTCTTTTCATATGCATTAAATTTAGGCTTGCCTGAATTCTCCTCTCTTCAACTCCCTCACCCTCCTACCTGCTTTTACAGGCTAGTCCATGAACTAAAAGTGAACTGCATGCAGAGGAGGAAGATAGAAATTCACAGTCCAGACTCCTCAGTTGCTGGAACCAACAATTTTAAAATCATTGTGGTATGTTATGAGAAATGATAAGTCTTTAAGATAGAGAGCCCACCTTCAGAGAAAATTCAGGCTCTTGTAGTCAAATCACATAGGTCAAATTTTAGCTTTTAAAGATGTGTTATTCCTGCTCTGTCAGTTCTTAAAATCCATGCTCAGTAACTTTAAACAGGTAGGGAGAGGCTGTTCCTTTCCTACAAAGGAAAATTATTAAAAAGGTTGGATATGAAAGTGGTGTTTTTGTTTTTAATCTGATCACCATGTTCTTTTTGAAGTAAATAGGAGTTGAGTGGATCATTATTGTGGGGCTGGGAGGAGGAGTGGAGAAGATCAAGAGAAAGGAAAAAAATGAAAGAGAAGAATTTTGGGAGTAGCAAAGCCTGTGGTTCAGAGAATCTAAGTAAATGTCAGTAATCTCTTTACATTTCATGATCTTTCATAGACTATATAGGAAGCTCTCCAGGACCAGTTCCTGGCCTTGTAAACAGGGCACTGCATAGGTAGCTGAAGCCAGAAGGGACTCAGTGTAAGTGTATAGAATTGTTAACATTGGAAAGATCATTTATTGTTAGCCAAGGACTGAATGCTTTACTATCCCTGTTTTTTCTGTGCATGTATTTAAAAAGAGTTGGCCACTGATTTTAGAGATGAATGGAAAGCAGGTGGTGTTAAAGGGATCAGAATTAATGTGTTGTTTCATTTTAGACCTAATGCAACTCCCTCAAGCTGTTTTTCCTGTAAGTTTCCAGTAAGTGTGACCGGTAAGCTTTTATTTTACAGGCAGATGTTGCTTGTGAACGAATATTCACTGTGAACGATGTAGAGCATGGAGGATGTAAATATGGTATCATCAATCTCAGCGGTTTGGGGAAGGAGTCTCTCACTGTGGAGATGTATGACAACCTCTACTTCACAAACCGCAAAGTACTACTTTCTGTTCCTCCTTCCTTTGGTGGTTGCATTCTCAGAGCACTGTTCTTGGGAGGCTCATGTGGAAATGCCATGAGGGTTGGGGAGGGGGCTAGGAGAAGACAGTGGAAGAATCTAGAAATGTGAAGCTTGGATAAACACAGAGCCACAATAAACCTGTCTCTGGAAGTGCTCAGTACCAGTGATAGTTGTCAGAAATGTTATACTACAATTGGAATGGAAGACTACAGAGAAGTACCAGCTTCCAAGGGTAGTGCTTACTTCAGACTTGGACTGTAGCTGGCAAAACTAATGTTTTGCTACCTAAACTACCAAGATTTGCATGCTTCTTTCTTAAAAATAATTTTGGGAAACTGTTTATCCCTAAACATGAGGCATATTTAAAACATGTTTTCATGATCTCTTCATGATCATATTCTTTTAAGGATGGTCTCTTGAACAATAGGATGTGCTTGGTGCCTCAGTCTGTGTTTGGTCAGACTTCTCAATGCCGTTCTTTCGTTACAAGATGAGTATGAAGCTAAAATGCTCATGCCCTATTACTGAGTTATTTAGTGGGCTGAGGAGTTGTGCCCAGTGCCAAATTTTATGTCATCTTTGCATGGAAATAATCTTCCCTTAATTGAATAACAAATCACAAGAATAGTATGTCTTCTTCTCTCTGAAGGTGAATTCTGTGTGCTGGGCATCACTGACTCATCCAGATTCTCATGTTTTATATCCTTTTAAAAAAAGCAGAACTGTCATTCAGATTTCACAAGTCTGCATCCTCTCCTCCAGTTCTCCCAGAAAATAAGTTTTTTAAGAGGAAGTAATAAAAAATTAAGTATGTTGGAATTAGTGATACAGATGTAGGGTTCTGTTATGGATATATGTAGAATTGTTCCCGTGTTAATGGTAAATGAAACACCATGTTTTCTGCCCTGGAGAATTCCAGCTTCACTAATAGTGTTTGTAAATGTCATATCCAAAATGATCTGATGTTTGGAAATTGGCTAAGGCAAAAGAAGAGCAGAGGGTTAAGGCAACAACCTTTTTCTGAAGTGAACCTCTTTGAAAGTGGGATGGGTTTGTGTTTAAAACCATCCCCATACTGGTTGGGGTGAGAGGAGAATGGAAGCAATTCAGTAGTATCACCTGCAACTTTCAGAGCATGTTCTGCAGGTCTGACTCAGAAGAGGAAAGTTGATGGTATAGCAGAGGAAGCAGTAATGAACAGTGCAGAGCCCAGAAGAATGAGGGGGAAAAATTGAATGTTGACATAGGAGAAGGCAGACAATAGCTGTGCTATTAAAGTGCCAAAAGAAATTACATAGAAAAATATGGAATGGCCTGTGTGAAAAGCCAGGCAATTCCAGACCGACCCATCACGGGGCAGGAGCTCACCAGGCACGCGCACAGCTGGGGAGGAGTTTGGGATCGCTTGGTTTGGTGGGTTCGTGCTTTCCCCTAGTTGTGTTACAGATCTACCCCACTGACCTTGAAATGCAGCTTCCAAATTCTATATATACCTGCTATAGTCTTCATAAAATATTTAAATGCAGTCTAAAGTGAGTCTTCCTTGCTTCACCAATGTGTGCTCCCCTTTTTCCAATTTATCTCCATGAAAAAGAGATCTATATTAATGCAGTGTCATCAACATGAAAAAGTGAGAAGAATGATCTATGTAGGCCGTGCTTAATTTTCTCTTTTTCCTATCACTAGTAAGATACAATAGTATTCTCTTATTTTTCTGGTAGTGAAAACACACAAGCAAGAATTTGAGTTCTTTCTAGGTCATTCCTATGAAAGAAACGAAGAGACAAGACTTAGTTGCAAACTGTAAAGCACATCATAGGTCTCAGGGAAAAGTTTTGTGAGCTGTGGCTGTGTCAGGGCAGCTTGCTTTTCCCATTTATATATATTAGGCAGCCTGTTCCGTTCTAGGGAGAAAGCAGTTTTCCTTAACTCACTTCAGCAAGCTGTGTCTCATGGGAATTGCAGAAACACCAGGCTGTGCCAGTCTGCTTCCAGCATCATTGTTCAGCAGCACTAACCCAGGTAGGGTGTTTTTGTTGGTTTTTTGTCTCCAATTTTTGGTAACAATTATGGTATGAAAAGAGCACAAAAGAAAGATTATTTTAGCACTTTTTTCAGTAGTTGGTGAGACTGTTGTATTCCTGTAAGACTAAAACAGCTTAAGAAGTGAAATGATGATGAGAGAACTTGAGACTTAATTAACAAACAGTATTCAAAGCCCTAGTTTATTTTTAGCTGCTGCAGTACTTGACTTTGGCAGGAGAACTCCTCACTTGTAAACACTTGAGATTTTTCATGAGTAGCTTGGCCTGTAATTAATACTTGTAACCTGCACACAAGAAGTACTCACATTTCCTTATAGACTGTCCAGAGTCACTGCAGAATCCCTTCTCATAGCAGCTACTCCGGTATGCTCAGTGGATTAATCAGAGGTGCAAAGCTGGTAAATATCTCAGCCCATAGCTCCGTGTACAAGCTCATGTTCAGTTGTATGTAAACATGACTGGGAGAATACTCTGTCTTAAGTCTGGTTATAGCTGATCTTTTTTGTTGAATGTTTTTGGGAGCAGGACTTAATTGATTGGACATTCTTGATAGACGTTAGAACCATGCTTCTTCAAGTCACAGAGTGCAGTCCTCCAATCTGGTTTCCATTCAGACATGATCAGTTAAGTTTATACAGAGGAAATCTGTGATAGATAAGAGTGATAGACTCATTTTAAATTTTTAGTGTCTTACTATTTATGCAGCCATTAAAGAAATATGCATAGAGTCAGCATGAACTTGAAGAGTCACTGAGGGTGGATGGCTACTAGGCCAGCATACCCAGTTGCTCTGTAGAAGATTTTAAGTCCTTCACCATAACGAGATGCTGTGAGTTCCACCAAAGTCCTCCTGTGTAGTATATCCTACTGACTGCTCAGGTAATTCTAAGTTTGACTTAATTCACTCTCCTAAATACGTGGTTTGTGGGAGCCTTGCTGAGTAGATGCTGGGAGAAAAGTAGAACTTACCCTGTCTAAAACTATGTTATCCATCCATTCTTGTCTATGTCACCTCTGCTACCTGACATATGTATGTACGATGCCCCATGAAGGAAGTGAAAACTGATGACCTAGTCTGCTAATTAGCATAAATTTTGTGCAGGAGCTACATGAATAAGAGTCAAATCTAGGGTGTTGTTACTTAATTTTTTTTTCTTTAAATAGGCAGGCCAAGAACTTACAGGTTAGGCTTTGGCTAATCTGTAGTTTATAAAGTAAATGATTTTTATTTCTAGCCTACTCATCTTTAAAAAATGGCTTACTTAGTGCTATAAGGCAAGTGTTACTTTGCTCTCTCCTGCCATGGTCAGCCCTCTGACTACAGAATAAATTTCAGTCTCTCAATATCATCTATTTATGGTGTCCCACTTACAGTCATGAACTTCCATTTCTGTTTCCTGTCTCTTGAGTACCAAAAGGACACTAATTGGGTAACACTTTCTCTGCTTCAGATCGAAATGTTAAAAGAAGTGTGGCAGTCTGAGAACCTTTCTGAGTTATCATCCTGTCTTAACATTTTATGAATACTTCATGTGTTTCTCCTGTCTTCTAGGAGATCGACCTGGAATGCTGTGCAGTTTCAAGATATCCACTGCCTGGTCCTGTGCTTGGTGCCTGAATCCCCAAGCAGACAAGTGCTTTAGCACAGGTGATCTATCTGCAAGGCTAGCGACCCTGTGTGTCTCAGTGGGAAAGACTTCTTGCATTCATCTCCCAGTTCCTACTCAAATTACAGCTAAACCAACATCATCTGTCTTCCTTAGGCCTGACACGACGCATTCTTGTGACCAATGTAGCGACAGGGCATCGGCAGACATTTGGAACCAGTAGTGATGTACTGGCACAGCAGTTTGCCACGCAGGTAGGGAGACCCATACACCACCATATTTTCAGAGCACTGCCTCATTGGTGGGCTCTTTGTTCTGTTTGGGGCAGGACTCCTCTTGCTGTACATGAGGTTGTGATGACAGCTGCTGTTGGATGGCTGTTCCACAGCAGAGTTAATGTGGTCTGATGCTTGCACACAATTGAATAGCAACAAAAAGATTAACTGATTTCAAACTGTGGCAACAGGGGCAAGTTTTGTTAATATTACAGAGGTTAAAAGACAAGGAAGTACAAAGAGCACAGTAATAGCATGTAAAATTGTTTTGGTTTTGGCAAATAACCTCATTTTAATAACACTCAGTGTATTGCCTCCACCAAGATGGAGAAAATCCCTATAAAATACTAATGGACTTGTTCACAAAGAACTAGAATAGCGAAATAGGAATTCCAGATTCTGTTCTGCCATTACGTTAGACTGAGTTCCTGTTTACCTAGCCAAACTTTCCCAGCTAAAGTAAATAGTTGAGGTTTGAATGGAACGCATGAGTTGGCTGAAAAATGTTGCCATATGTAATTAAAATTCTGCTTTTTAAAGCTTGTGTTAAAATAATTTGACTACTACACCATAGAGCTCAAAAGCATGATACAGACTCTGTCTGTGTAACTTGAAAGATCCTTGCAGATGTTATACAATGTGCTTCTTTCTCTGGGATTCTCCCAGACCCCAGTGCTGTACAATGGCTGCCGTTCGGGTGAGATTTTCAGCATTGATGTGCGCCAACGTAACCGAAAGGGGCAGAGCTGGAAAGCAACTCGTCTCTTCCATGGCTCAGCAGTTACATCTATTCACCTTATGGAGGCTGAACATTATCTTATGGCAGCAGATATGGCTGGAAAGGTATAGTTTTGTTGTGTTTAGGATATTCTGTTCCTTTTAGTATCTGGGCATTTACGGGTACTTAATCCCACTCCCAAGGGCAGATGCCTGCTCTTAATATGTAGTATGGAACTGGGTGGTAGTTCCATTTATGGGTCTTCTTCCAGAGCCAGTTATTTATCAGAGAATGGTTTCGGTTGGAAGGAAACTTAAAGATCATCTGGTTCCAGCCTTCTGCCATGGGCAGGGACACCTTCCACTAGACCAGCTTGCTCAAAGCTTCAGCCAGCCTGGCCTTGAACACTTTCAGGGATGGAGCATCCACAGCTTCTCTGGGCAAACTGTTCTAGTCACTCACTGTCTTCACATTAAAGAGCTTCCTAATATTTAATCTGAACCTACCCTTCTCATTTTAAAGCCATTCCCCCTTGTCCTATCACTACATACCCTTACAAATTGACCCTCTCCAGCTCTCTTGTAGCCTCCTTAAGTACTGGAAGGCTGCTTCTGGAGGCTGAATTCTCTGAGCCTGTGTCCACAGGAGAGGTCTTCTAACTCTCTGATCATCCTCATGGCCCTCCTCTGGATGTGCTCCAACACAGCCAACCTGTAGGTGCTCCCTGCTTTAATATAGCCTCTCTCAAACAATTCCTTCAACTTGCAGATAAAACTGTGGGACCTGAGAACAGCAAAGTGTGTGAAACAGTACAAAGGTCACCACAATGAATATGCTCTTCTCCCTTTGCATGTAAATGAGGAGGAAGGACTTCTTATAGCAGGTGGGTTGCCTTTTCCTCCCTCTACTTGCAGAGTGTATGGTAGTGATTTTCTTACGCCTGAGGGGTGTTACTTAGGTGCAGCTGTTAGAAGCTGTAAAGCTGTTAATTCTTTAAAATTCAGAAGAAATTTAGCCTTAGACATACTGTAATATGCTATGAAAATTAAGAAATTATGTTATGGATGCACAGCTACTGTAATCACTTCTGTGAGGCACTTAACAGCTTTATCTGCTGTGTCCTGCAAAAGTCCCATTATCCTGTCCAGAATATGTCTCAAGAGTAGAGCAGAAAACACTTGATTTTGAAATTCAAGGAAACAACATGTAAACAGGAGATTTGGTAATAACTTTATAGAGAGACTGTGTATACGTTTAGTTGGTGCTTAAGTGGATAATGTGGTGATGGACTGAAGCATTGGCATGTGGGCCTGACTCCTTGTAAACTGTCTATACCTGTACTCCCAGGTACACTCAGATTTTTGTATTGCTATATTTGGGGTGGGGAGAGGAAAAGTAGCAATAGATGAAGCAAAATCCTTGTAGTGTAGCCAGGCTTCATAAAGTCACTTGTAAAGACAGCGGCCTCCTTTCCTTGGATTTGTCAGTAAGTGACGGAATAATAATAAGAATTTTTAATTTGACTGAATTTTTCTCCCCTTTTTTTAGCTTAGGAGCTTGATAAAGAGAAAAGCACTCTAAATACTGATTTATCGTACCTTTAATTACCTAATAGGAAATGCACATTTTTCCCACTTCTGTATTATTTAGCGTAAAATTTTTGTTTTGTAAAGTATGGATAAGCGCTTTGCCTCTTGTGGGTGTAGAAATAGTCAGGGTGTTTTCCCCTTAGACCTTCTGTGGTAATAATCTTGCAGAACCATGTAAAATCCTTTTTGTGTAATGTTGAATTTTGCTGTCCTTTCCTTCCAGTTGGTCAGGATTGCTACACCAGAATTTGGAGTCTCCAAGATGCTCATCTGCTTAGAACCATCCCTTCTCCCCACCCATCATCCAAAGATGCCATTCCTAGTGTGGTGTTTTCTTCAAGACTTGGGGGTAGCCGAGGAGTTCCTGGTTTACTCATGGCTGTCAAACAGGATCTCTACCACTTCTCCTATAACTGACATTGTATTCTCCTCAGACGTGGTCTACAAAGCTGCCAATCAATATGTGACTTAAGAATCTTTACACCAGTCACCAAGCTCTTGAGTCATTATGTGCTGCTGTTGCATCTGCTCTGCCCATCTAATTGTGAACCTCCTTCAGCAGTTCAGCAAATCTTGCTGTATACATCTCAGACCTCTTGTAAATAAAAGCTGAACACTGATTAACTGTAGGCAAGATTCAGCCTCTCTGAAACCTAGCTGTAAGCCTGCCAAGCTGGTAACTCTGTTGTGCTATCTAGAATTTGCTGTCAGAAGGCTGCTCTAACTTAATCCTAGTTTGGTCACATAACCTCTTAGCTGTGGTCACATCTGCCTCAAAGAAGTAGGTTGGCCCAGCAGAGTGAAGCAGCTGCTGTTGAGATGCTGAACACTGTAGATGTACTGGGGCTTTGTTTGGAGTGGCTTTGGTTTGGGTTTACCACTGCTTCATGTTCCGTGGTTGGAACAAGGAAGTTCAAGGAACAGCCTCTTTCCTCACCCATGCTGTCAGTCCTTTTTGCTGGCTCATACTAAACTTTGTCCCGTTCAGATGATGGTAGTGTGCGACTGCCCTGCCACCATCCCCTGTAAAAAGCAACAGGCATGGAGCAAAGCCCTTTTTCTGGTCCAGTAGTGAAGCTGAATGCCCCTGTTAGTTTATCATAGTGTTTCCTAACCAAGTCCACGCCCCTAACATGGAGTTTGGTTAGCAGTCTGGAAGGGCAGGCTTGCTCGTGCAGCCATAGCAGCACGCAAGCCCAGTTGTACAGACCACACATCTTTGGGATTTGGGATCACCTGTGCAAAGTCACACCTCCATACAAAGGTACAACTGGGCCCTCAGCTGCACAGCTGTAGTACCAGCTCACAGTAACTGGATATTCCATATCTGTATTTGAGTACAATTACCATCTCATGGAGCCTCTTCACCTCCTGCCTGGTAACCAGTCTGGGTTGGGCAAGACCATCCTGCTCTCAGTATCTGTAGGAAGCACTGACTAGATCAGGAACCTATGAGAAGGTAAAGACCCATGAACTAGGATGGGCTTTACAGGAAAGACACACTGCACTCAAGTTTTCCAAAATTCTTATTAAAGGAGTGCCAGAACCATCTTTTCATCCTGGGATCTGCTTAGAGGATTCAGATGTAGTTGTGAGATCAGAGATGCCACTTCCCCTGCGGTCCTGCCAGCTCAGCAGGTGAGCATACAAATGGGTTCTAACGACAGCCATGCTGCACAGGACGTTAGGAGGGCTCAGTGAGATGGCCCTGTCAAAGAGCAAGGCTGGGACTCTGCATTCCGAGTGCCTTCTGCCAGCAGGCATGGGCTGCACATGCACACAGAGATGAGTGCTGCTGCTGTCTGCAGGTGTGGCCTTTCACAGCAGTTCCTAGAGCAGCACTCTCACCTGGGCCTGTGTCTTCTCTGGAAAGGGCTGCAACAGTGCTGAGCATCCTGCGAAGGAAGGGGCTTTCAAGTCCAATCCTCTTTCTGCCTTCGGAGTAAACTACCACCAGCACCCTATTAGGCATGTTACAAAGGTTTCTAGCTGTCTAGTTTCTTAACAGACATTATTACTCTTTTGCACCTAAAGCTTTTGGCCAGAGCAACCTATTTATGGAGGGATTGTACTCTGCCACTTTCATCCTGATGGGCCATCAGCTTTGTTTAACCTCAGTGCATACTGCATGTGCAGGGAAAGCTCTTACTTTTTACTCCTCTTTAACAGGAGTATTTGTAGTTTAAAAAAGTGGGTTAGTAAAACTGTTCAACCAGTCACAAAATGTTTTTCCCAGAGGGGGAGAGAGTGAGCTGCAGCATGAGCACAGCACTGTTAACAGGGATGAGGCACTCAGGGTTGTAGCATGAGCTCCCCAAGAGTTCACTGTGGACTTGGTGGTTCAGCCAATTCATCCCTTTGCATCCCTACTAGTGGCCTGAGCTCACTGAACAGACTTCATGAGGGTGTCTCTGGCTTCCAAAAGGAAACCTCAGAAGTGCCCTGCAGTGCAAGGCACTGTGCAGGGAGATCCCCTCCACAAGCCCCACAAAAACCTGAGCATAGCCTGTAGGCTTTTGTTTCTTTCCATTGCATTCCCCTTCCATTTTTCAAGTGACTGGATAAGAGGGAATTATTCAAATACAGGCACCTGGAAGGGTAGGCCCTAGTAAAAACCCTCTCTGATCTGCAGGGCTCCACACTCATTTCTCCTGTTGTCTCACAAGGTTCAGGCCCTAGTAAAAACCCTCTCTGATCTGCAGGGCTCCACACTCATTTCTCCTGTTGTCTCACAAGGTTCAGGCCCTAGTAAAAACCCTCTCTGATCTGCAGGGCTCCACACTCATTTCTCCTGTTGTCTCACAAGGTTCAGGCCTAAGCAATGTGCTGTTCCAAGAGACTGCGTTCTCAGGAGCTCTTCTTGCTCACCAACACTCCAGTGTTATGTGTGGTCACCTCCTAACCTTTCTTTGTATTTCATTTACCCATTAATCTATAGAGAAGACAATAGAGCAGGAAAACTCTCCTCTTGGGGGCAATGTCCCAGTTTTACAGTGTGAATATATTCTGTAAAAAATAGCTGCTGCAAGGGTAATCAAGATGAATCCCAGCAAATACTCAAAATAGTTTCTTCCCTCTCTGAGTATACATTCATAACCCCCAAATCTTTCTTCTATCCCATTAGCAGCCAACTTCTGTTTCCCCATGGGCAGACTGAGCTGTTAATTCCTTACAACTGTGGTTCCACTCATACCTCCGGCTTTAGTGTTCCTCTGCAGAGCCTTTCTTCTCACACAAAACAGAGTGAGTGCTTCTCACAGCATACTCTGTGCTGCCCCTTCTTTCCACAGGACAGTGTTTATGAGACAGGGATCTGCTGCTCTCCTAAATGGTAAGTCTTGCAGGCTGTTCCCATTCCCTCTACTACCTTTTGATAAACAAGGGACCTAATTCCTGGTTGCTTTGCTTTTCAATTTGAGAAAATACTCTGCAATTTGTCTTGATTGGTTATGTTAATTTTCGACATTTTCTGTTGCATGCACAATGATAAATGCACAAAGCACAACTTTCAAAAGTATTTGCATTGCCTTAGTCAATAATGCATCTGTTCAGAAAACAGAAGTGTAGTTTACCCCATCTCACTGCAAAGTCCTAATATTACATCTGATAATCAACTCAGTTGCAACATACTTTATATTGATCTTCTTGCTAGTAAACATGTATGGTTCAAACATTTTCAGGCAGTAACCTACAAAGATCATGAACTCCCTTAAAGCAGAATTAATTCCAAAATTTAAATTAGTTTAGACTCTTTTCAGTGCTCTTAACTCCAGTAATTCCCATTCTGCAAGAACAAGACTATGCAACAATTATGTCCAATTACCGTGGGAAACACAAACTAAGAATTGTGGCAGAAAGACATCTTACATAACTGAAGATAGTTTCTTCTCTTTGTTCCTTTTAGGCAAAACTCATAAAACAAAAGAAAATTACTTCCTTTCTGTTGTTTCCGGGAACCAAATGCACACACATGCCCCTGCAAACTCATTCACCCAACTAGTGCTTTTGCTGCCAATCCTTATTATAATTAAGCCTGCAAAAGCTCTAAAAAAGGAGAGGGGAAGCAGGGCAAGAAGAGAGGCAATTTGGCTTCAGTGACAAACAGCAAGCAGTTTACAGGCAGCAGCTAAAGTATATTAAATTATCTATTTCATTATGCAGCAACAGCAGGACCCTAAGGCAGTTAAAAAGGAACTGCAACACTCTACACAGTATTTGTCTCAGCTTCTCAGCAAGCACTGAACTAGTGGGAAACTTCAGAAAGGCCAGCCCTGTGCTCCAAGATAGGTTGCAGACACCATTTCCTTAGTCCCTTTGGTTCCCTGGAGCATGGCACAGCACAGCCCACCCAGCTCTCCTCACTGGCCAAACTGCCAGTGCCTCCCATCAATACCACTCTCTCAGAAGAGTCTGAGAGTCTCAGTCTCACCCTTGCTCTGTCCCATGTCCCCTGCTGCTATCAATCATCTCTCAACCCTGATTAATAAAGCTCTTTACACATAAACCCCTTTAGGTCACATAAGGTTCGTAGACGTAACAGGTAGAAAAACTTCAATTTTAACTTGAAATTTCTAAAGCAGGGGGGAGATTTACTTCTGGGTCTTCTATGGTAGTGTTGGTCATGTCCTTCTGTTGGTCCCAATTTACTGCAGTACATGGATTCATGGTCATTTCTCCTCTATTATCCTGATGAATACTGAAACTAAGAGGTTAAAAAAAAATCTATTTACTAGTCACAAATTCACACTGGCATTTTTGCATTTTTGAGTTTAAGAGAGACCTATTTTAACATGACTAGAAAATGAAGCATTTGTTGTGAGAAAAGGAGAATTCAAACCCAATTATGTACATAGTCTCAAGGTATCCCCTTACAGAAGCTGCTTTCAGAAAAGTTATAATCTGGCAGTGGAAAATTCAGCTTTGGTCCCCAAATCTTCAGTCACTGGTGGCTGCTTGCATACACTATATATACTACATATACTGTGAGCTGAATCCAGCAGTCAACACCAACCCAAAGTACTTACTAGACAGGGATTCTGCAGTAAGGGCCTGGGCACTGAGAGATGCTTGACCCAACAGTTTAAAGCACTTTACAAATCAGTTTAATGTTTCAAAAATGGAAGCCAAGGCACAAAATTGATAAACCTTTTCAGGTAATGTCTGAAAATATAATCAAGATCACCTGCCTTTTCTTGTTGTAACAACTTCTTTCCTATCTGCAGTTCTGTTGATATCATGGTAGCTGTGAAGCACTCTGATGCCTTCCTGACAAGTCATCGTCTGCACATCACCATCATACATACGCTATCGCTTCTCTCCAGTGCTGCTGAAAAATTGCCTTTTAAGCAGAAACAGAAAGATTTAACCAGCTTTTCAAAAGGTTAGAAATCAGCGTGTTTCAGAATCTCGAGGCATTCTTGAAATTAGAATTTCTGTAATGCCACAATTAAAATATCTCCTACATAAGGACTTTCACATATATAAATATAAATCACTGGTATAATTTTGCTTGAGTTATATCCAACAAAAAGAAAGTTAAAAAGCTGAATGCATTTTAACTTTGGCTTGAGATAACTAACTAGCTGCCATTCTACTTTAGCTTTGTTTTTGTCACATTATACTGTTGATTTTGAAAGCCCTCATAGCAAATTTTTTATTTTGGCATTGACATGATTTCATTGTTGATGTTACCTGCACTACAAACAAATACATGTTATGACATAATATATGTGCTGTGACTGACAGAACATATATGTCAACATTGCTTTGCCATGAAAGAGTGCCCAGCTAAAGTAGGGGATGGGGATGAGACCTGGATGACAAAAAGCAGACAGCTCTATCACTTGTCCAAATCACTCTCTGTTCTCAAATTACTGGCAAGCAAAGACACATTTGTTGGTGCCAAATTACATTACAGCCAACAGCGATAATTAAATGCAAGGACAATGCCACAATATGTGGCATTACAGTGACTGACAATGTCAGTTGACAAATGAAACACGAAAATTATGAGAGCTGCCAAAATGGAATTATATTAGTACTTAAACCTATTTGGGCTGGTTTTGCTGAAAGCAAAAATAGGGAGAACAAAGTCCATATAACCAGGTGGGAAAACCAGAGTCCTGTGATGTTAAAGCCCAGGCTCCCAAAGCAACAGGGGCATTTGTGAATGTCTCAGCATAGTCACAGCAGACATCTGGCATAAATGCAATGCTGATCTAACTTAATGCCGGTGTTTATTTCCACAAATGAACTCTTGTTGACATCAAAAGCTAGCAGGTTGTCTTGTTTTCCAGAACACAACCAAAGGTCCAATTCCCAAGGGACACAGACAGGAACATACAGGATATCTTGGCCAACTTCAGCCTGTGCAACTTCACCTGCAAGGCACTGGGCAGGAGAACGAATGAACAGGAGAAACAGTGCAGGGGGTGGAAGTGGGGGAGGGCAGGAAATGAAGGACAAAGCAGTTTTTCTTGTGCAAGTAACTCCACCTTAGAGCCTGCTCCTACCCTGACAATAGCTACGTGTTGCAGCCATGCTGTTCTGCCATCTGTCCCCTGGCTGCAAGTCTCAGGTATACATTTCAGCCAAGAATGGCCTACAGGGTTTGGATAGGGAGTCTAAGTAAAAGTGTCCCCATCTTTAGAAGCTCACATATATCTGCTTCACAGAATGACAGGGAAACCCACATCACCTATGTGAAGATGAATCTTCAGGTTGAATTGGCATATGTACCCACAATGGAAATAAATCCATCAGAATAGAGCAATCAACAATAGAGCAATCAATCTAGGCTTGTTTTGTGGTGCTTTGGGTAAGGAATTAAGTTTTTCATGGGGGCACACATCTTTGCACATTGGTTAGTTCACATGATTCTTATTTTACTCAATGTTTTCCATAGCATTTCCTAATGAGAAGAGGTGCAGATGCTGCTCGATCTGTCAATAATCAATCTGACATAATTTTTCTGGCAAGAGATTTACATCAAACAGTCAACTTCAGTCTAACTCAGAACATGCTTTTATCGTGTCATGTCTCAGACCAAGTGAATTCATTATCCTATCAAGTAAGTGTGGCAATTTTAACTGCTAAAATATTAACATTACAGTGAACTTCAGTTGACCCAAGGGACACATTATCATCTTGACCAACTGCAACTTCATGGTAATTTCCCTTCAGTGTAACACACATAGTGATGATCTTCTAGAAATTTCCTGAAAAACAGTCTCCTCTCTTTGCCCTTGTCAATACAGAAGACTTTTCACACAGGAGCTGCAGTAGTGCTGGACCTGTCTCATACTGCCATTATGAAACTCACAGTTCGTGCTTTTGCATAACTCCAGCAATGCTGCTGTTAACTTTTCACAGGTTTTCCAAAAACTCACTCTTGTTAGGTGCTACCCATAACACAAAGCATCTCTCCTAATACTTCAGGAATAGAACTCTCACAGGTTTCTACCGACAGTCCCACCCCAAGCACAACACGCTCCCATGTTGCTTTAGGGGTTTTTTTCTCCAGAATCTCCATTTCCTTCATTTAAATTTTCTGTAGAGCTTTCTGTCCACAGACATCTTTTAGGGCTCTTCTGTTTATTGAATCCTAATGCATTAACACTGAATAGCATTGGACTCTGCTAACATCTATCCCTTTTAAATAGCTAAGCTATTTGATAACCATATTCTGTACTGTGTACTCACAGCACCAAATAGCATCAGAAAAAATAAAAGCTATTCTGTACAGGAAACAGCAGGGAACTTAAGCCTTAGATCTTTTTTTTTCATTTCAGAAAACAAAGATCCCAAATACACCTCTCAGCATTCTCCACAAGGGGTAACACCAAGTCTGCTGCAGTTTAAGCACCACATAAGACTTTGCTTTGTAGAGAAACATCATAGAAGATTCAGCTCCAGGATAATCAATCAAGAATGGACTCTGATATTGACAGGTTGCTAAGTTACTAAGACCACATATATATTAAAAATGTTTAGACAACATTTTCCTTTTGATTGAATAGTAGTTCTTCCTTTGACAAGAAAAAAAAAAATCAGACAAGTTGTTGAAACAGATGCCAAAGATTTTATACAAGGAATGTCATGGCTGCTTTCTCTTTGTGCATTAACATGGTAGTAAAGCTACATGCATAAACAGCACACAGGGCACAGCCTACAAACCAAGAACACATTGCTCACCCATTAAAAAAATAAAGAATACTTTGAAGCACAGAATTATGCTAGATGTACAGAATGTCTTTTAAGAGAGGATTTCTACCTACTCATGCCCTTACTTGGACAACTGTCAGTTTATGGCAGACTTTTGCTTACAAAAACATAAGACAGTCCGCAGTAACCTTGGCCAGTACTGAAGGTGTCCTGGAACATCTTCTAAGTCTACTTCCTTGTGTAGACTGGATGTAGTTGTGAAGGGACAATCACTTTGTGAGCATGTTCTTTCAGAGACAAAGTGAGAACCAACCGCTTGTTACAAGGAAAGTCAGTACGCTTGTTCAGAAGATAAAGTTCTTTATAGCAGTTAATTTAATAATACAGTCTTAAAACAGGGTGTTGGGCACTCATCTACACAAGAGCACATTTAATAAGCTGGGAAAAAAACACAGTTCCAGGACACTGCATTAAACTCCAGCCACTCCAAGAGGAGGCAACTCTCATGTGGTGAAAGAATTCTTTTCTATGTAAGCCAAGAAGGGAGAATTTTAGGCAGTTTAATCCACAATGGTCTCTTACTTCTTTTAAGTGGAACCACAAATCCACAGTACATGACAATATAAGTTAGGTTAAGTGGTGCTTTTCATAATAAAATCAGTGAATTCATTGCAGTCCTTTCATAAAAGGATGAAGTCCAGTGAGTGCCAGTTGCTAGGAGCAAAGAAGAAAGGTTCCCATTTTCCAGGTTGACTTGTAAGTTCATATTATTAGAAGAAAGTAAGTCAAATCTGTGCAGTTTCTATGCAACCATATCTGAGAACACAGAGGCTTCAGAGACTACAGGATCACTTAAAAAGTGGGGGAAAAGGGAAAGTCATCACTACCCAAACAACTCAAACTTCATATCTCAGAATTGCCTACAAACTTGTTCTCTTGTTCTGCTCTGGACAAAACTTTTAACTGCAATGATCTTGCAGAGAAACTTGAAGAAAACCTGAGTACATGAAAACATTGTCAGGGAGAGCAAGACCCTGCAACCTTTTGATCTGGTATTGAAGTTGAAATGGCAAAATCAGAATGCTTTGCCTCATGCCATAGGCTTTGCTTTACCTTTCAGAGCTCTACCGGTCTCTGCCAGGGAGTCTGTGTTAACTTGATACCTCTTGCACTGCAAGACCATTGCTCATATCACAGTTCAAACAAACTCGCTAATTAAACTGGGTTTAATCTTCCATGGCCAGAAGGGCAGCACCTCCAGATGTAGAGTTGGTTGAATTACCAGGTGTAATTCATGTATCAACATTGGAGATTCCTAGAAGCACAGAGTCCAAACCTTCCTCACAGGACATCACGATCAGCAAGACATTCCAAAAGAAGAATTAGAAGGCCATAATTCTGATCCAATACAGTAAGGAACAACACCATCCATCATTTGAACTAGGAATACTCAAAGCTTCATTATTCAACCATAGTCTTAATATACTAAATTATACATAGTTGATATATATATATATATAGATATTTTTTTTTACTGGAATAAAATGCACTGGATTTTGGTTTGCTCATTTACAAGGGAGCTCCATCCCTTTTCCCAGTTAATTTAAAATTAAAACCTAGAGGCTGAATGTAAGCTCATTCCCAGTGTTCCAAGATGGATATAACACAAGAGGAGGCCAGAAACTGGAAACATGCACTCTGGCTGCAACAGGTTAGAAGGTGAAAGGGAGACCAGATATTTTCATTTGTAACCCTGAGAACATAAGGAATTGCAAAGATCTGGAGAGCAGCCTGGGGTTAAAGGTCACCAGGCTTTTTATTGCAGTTAAAGCAGACTCGGACTGGGTGATCCCATCCGCGAGAGGGAACCGCTCTGCGGTCGTGTGAGCACTCATCACAGAATCCCTGGCCACAGGCCCGACAGTGGTGTTTGGAGAGTTTGATACTGAATTCCTTCCGGCAATTGTGGCAGTGCAGGATTTCATGATCTGGTACCCAGTATGCAGGTCGGGCAGCATCTTTTACCAGACCTAAGGAGGAAGTGAGGTGGGGGGGATGAGAAAGAGGGAGAACAAAATAATCCATGAATATGAGCATGTCAAGAATGTACTCCAGTGGAGGCACTCACACACTGCAAGTCATACTGCTGCCATTAAGGGGGAGGTGACCTACTGACAGAATCCAGTGCAATGAGTAGCCATTTAGGGCATTCCACCATACTCCCAACATTCTGCCTCTTTTCAAAGGTAAACTGTGTCTCTTTTAATAGTGGCATCTTGCCTTACTCAGACTCTTCCAGAGGTTAAGACACTTGCTTTTCCCTACCTTTAGCTTCAGCTGTGGCCAAAAAAACCACCAAGTCACCAAACCAAATATTCAGAAATGCATGTACTGTCTGAACTGAGAAAGGGATTTATTCTGCCTTTCATTGAGTTGGAGAGAAACACCCACACAGGTGATGGCCGGACATGCTGTAGGGAAAGCAGCTGAACGATGATGTGCGCAATGAGTAGGAAGTCACATCCAACAACAGAAGATTCAAATGTGAAATGTTTGCTGACATACCTGAACTGCCACCCAGCACATGAAAGAGCAGCAGAAGTTCCCTGTACTAAGTTCACCATTAAAGATCACACTACTGAGTACTTCCCCATCATTACCAACCTGGACAGCTTCAAATTCTCAGCCCTCCCCTCACAAGTACCAAGTGCCAGCAGTATCCATGAACATACTTAAAAGGCACTCAGCATCTCTGGAAGAAGACCAAACCCGATAAAATGTTTTCTATTTGGCCAATCTTTATGGAACTCCAAATGGCAGGTCACTGCAGTGAATGCATCAGGGGAGCATGAATTACTCACAGCTTGGTGCACAGTTTTGCATAATAGGGTGAAAAGAGAAAGTGTGATCTGCAGAAACAACGTGCTGAAAACCAAGAGGAAACATCAAGCAGAAGAGGTCCAGAGGGCTGTAGAACTCTCAATCAACAGTAGTATCATAGCAGAGGTGCCAGCCTGTCACACAAACTCTTCAAGTTTAATAACAAGTTTTGCTCTTTGAAAACAAAAATGCGTTTATACAAAAAAAATCCATCAGAATGGAACAGAACTCACCTAAGGGAATGTCCATGGCTGTCACCACCGCTCCAAGTGTGTTTTGCACAGCTTCCCCCACCTTTCTGGCAATAAGTGTCCCCCCTTCCTCATCTGAAGGCAGCTCAGCCACATCTGCATGACACAAGAGTGAAGGGCTCAACACCTAAGTCCACCACCATTTCAGCCTGTAACTGAAAGTTTCAGTTAATTTACATTAACAAAACCAGCAGCAAACCCAAAAGACAGGTTGGAATCTCTCCTCAGCCTTTATATCCCGCATCCACAATCTTGGATTGCAGAGTGTCCATTTTAGCAGTAACAGACAAAATATATAGTCTGCTGTAACATAAGCATCCCTGCTCTGATGTTAGCACCAGACCATCAGCAGTTGCTAGGAAAACAAAGTAAAGATACAATTAGAAAATAATTTTGTCAGCAGGTGAGGTATCTGGTAGAGTCATCCTTCTTCCAAAAGGTATTGAGCTCTTCAGCTTCCTTACCAAAAATTTTATGGAAGCCCAGCATGAACAACACTGTCTACACCCATTGGGAATGGTTGTGATCCAGAAATCAGGGACAAAGACTTCAGGCTATTGCCCAGGGATAGTTCTGTCATGATCAACTCAAGATTACCTAACTGGATGCCCCTGTTGTCATAGCAGTTGTCACACACACGCACTGGTGCTGGTCCCCAGCCTCGCTCAGGCACTGGACGGGTCTTGGAAGAACAGCCATCACAGAAGCCCTCTCCACAGGCCCGGCAGTGATGCTTTGTGTCGTTATCTTTGAAAGGCATGTTGCACTTCTTACAACTCTAATCAGAACAACACAGAAAGAAGAACTGTTAGTTTGATCTTCCTTAAGTGAAAAATAGAGAGCAGAAGCCCAGGATGGTAAGTCCCAGATGGAAATTGTGAAAAATACAGTTAGACACAAGACTTGGGTGCTATCAGCCCCATAACTTTACCCCAGGGAAGTGATTCAGAATGGTAGGTGTACAGTGGTTAAGCCAATATATTGCTATGATCCCTTCGTTCAAAATCACAAACAAACACAGCCACATCACGCGGGGCTGAATGATGGATATTTGACCTTTGTGTGGGGTAAGAATTCAGAAGGCAGTTTTCATTGAAGAAGAATCTGCTTCTGGCGAGACACAGGGAATCCTTTCCTAGTTAAACTGTTTGGGCCAGCTTTTTGCATCTGGTATGAAACCAGAATTTAATCTCTGCACCTATAAAAATAGTACTATCAACTGCAGTAGCCAGATTTAAGATGCTGATTCTTTGCTTTGAAAAACAAGTTCATGCAAGCCAAGATTTTCTCTGATATTTCAGGGAGAGTAGCTCACAAAGAGCAGGGAGAAACAGTCTCTTTATCACAGCTAGGCCAAGTCTCTGTTCATACTTTCTCTGGCTAAGTCAAGAATGGGAAAAGGAGAAAGCACTTCAGTTTTCTCAAAGTTGTAGGAGTAGGGATTGCTGCAGTAAAACAAGAAGCGTTTGGAATCTGCAAAGTGCTGTATTACTTAAAGAGTCAGGAAAAGGCGTTTTAGCTATGCAAAGCCTTTCTCTACAGCAGCTGCTATTTACCAGAATCTGAGAGTTGGGTCTCCAGTAAGCTGGGGCAATCTGGTCTGTCAACCAGGAGGTCACAGCTTTTGTGGGTCCCAGGCTAAGTTCAGATACTGATTGAGCCATGAAATTCATGCCATCCAACAAACGCTGGGCTGCATTGTTGTTGTCTTTCAGAAATCCATCAGTCTGGAATGAAACAGATATTAATTTGATAATAAAAAGAGGGAAAACACTTTTTTTTTTTTTTAAGATGCAGATGGCTCTGCAACCCATTGCTCCTGTTAAACTGGAGGGCAAGCAGGAGAAAAAGATTCACCAGCCCTGCTTTGAAAGACAGGAGTAGGTTGGCAAATTGGCCATTTCAAGATAGCCAAAAGATGTCTGAAGGCCCTTGCAAAGGCTCTTTCAAACAGCGGGCACCAGCTTAATGAAAGGCAATATATTTCTCCATCAACGTGCAGAAGAACCAAATTAGCATGTGCATGGCTGCACATGTACACAAAGACTATCCAGCAAGCAGACTTACCCCTGGCCAGACATGCTCAATTTCTGTCCTCACTACAGTGTTCACAGGATCTTGGTTGCCAAACCAGTACTGCCGGCTGCGATACACCACCCCGCAGTTGGGGCACTCGATCACGTACCTGCACAAGAAGAGGACAAGTCACCTCTCTGGCAAGTCCTGTGCACCAGGCAGCGCAGAGACCACAGAGAGCAGAGAGATCTCAGCTGCAGTACTCACCCTGACCAGGCATACTTGGCAAGGCCCAGCCAAGGGGAATCTGTGGAAGCAGAGGTTTTTGGCACCACGCTGACCTCCATCCCTCGTTCATAACAGGCCTACAACATAAAGACTCAATGTAGTGGTTGAACCCACATTCTTGGGAATCCAAATCTACATCTGGCTGCTGTTTGTCCACGTAAAGCATATAATTAGCATACAGAGGTCCACAGCAAAGGAGCACTCATCAGAACTCATTTAAAAACAAAGCAAAACCAAACCCACTCTCAATAATGACATCAGGGAAGTATTTCTACGTCAATAAAGACCATGATGGTAACCAAAAATTTTCCTGTCTCCTGCAGACATCCTTCAGAAACATTGGCTAATACCAAGCACTCGGCATAAACAAATAAGAAGAGTAACCATGTCAAATACGTACAAGGTCAACATTACCCAGGTTAAGAGCAACGAGCTTCACAATATAGCTAGAAAATGACACATAGCACACAGAAGTGATGAACTCTCCAAGTAAACATACAAGTCAAATAAGGATCAATTTTCTTGTCAAGGCTATGAGCACCTCTGACATTAAAAAAATAAAAAAAAGGACGAAAACAGGCACATGCCTGTCATTTACTGGATCATCCTTTCCTTTTTCATTCTTCAGACCTTGTCCTTGTATCGCTACTCACCTTGCAAGTGTAGACTCTGTTATCATACTGGTGAGAATATCTGCATCGACTTTTGGATTCATGAGGGACTCCTTCCTTTGCATGGTTCATGCTCTTCTTACAGCCACACCTGAGTATGCAAGAGCAAACCATGAGTTGTTGCTGTTAGAGACAGGACAGATGTCACCAAGATTTCAGTTTTACTGCTATCTTGCATTTTTATAGATGTTGTGCCCTCAAGCCATCTTTCACAACTGTACATGCAGCAATGACATAATTTATTATTGAAAAGCAGGCTCTTCAGAAGGAGCTGTAGCAACTGTTTCACATACAAAGCAGCACCACACAACAGTTAACTGCAGAAAATGCTCAGCATCAGAAAAGAAGCATAACCAGCCACAACATCGTGCTGCTATACAGCTCCCAGACTCAGAGCACTGACTGCCATCTACTGCCCTTCCACGCTCAATCTTTGGGCTCCTTCCAGAGAGCTACAAGCCAAGATTTAATCAAATATGGAGCTCCACTTAGACCTACTCACTGAATACAGCCCCACTCCATTATGTATGCTTTAGGATTGTTTATACTGTTTAGGCAATAAAAATGTCAGGAGAAAAACATGGTAAGAAATTTCAGGGGATTTATTTAGACACTCCTTTCTTCCTGCCCTGCTTGCATTTGGGAAAAGACATGGGCAGCACAGGTTTGTAGCCATGCACAGAAGTAGAGTGGGCAAAAACCATGCATCCAGCTAGGATGTGGCAATAGTGGTTGTCCAATTCACATAAGAGTTGGATTTCAAGCTAATTCTGCCTGGAAATACTAGCTGAGGATAGCTGATGTCAGGTGTCAAGATGTAACAGAAACTTTACGTTCTGTGGCTGCAGGTTGAGGCAGCACTATCCCCTAAAAGGATGGAGAAGCATTTCTCATCTACTTACCCACAGCTGAGGCACACAGAGGAGCAGGTGAAATATTCATCTGGAAAGAAAGAGCTGTGAGCCATCTGGTCATCAGGGATCTCCCCACTGAACCGGTCACTTAGAGCCTGTCAAACAAAAAAGAATGAACTGGAAAGGGATTAAGGGCAATGAAGACATTTTGCAAGAAAAAGCATGGGTTCCTCTACTGGAGGGAGAGGCAGAGAGAGTACACAGCTAACAAATAGTGTCTTACTAGCCTGGAAACCAAAACAAGGATTGGAAACCAACCAAGAAGGCAATCTTGCACTTGTATGGAAGTGACCTGAATACCTGTAAGATACTCTTTTTTCTCTGCTTTCCTGTTCTCCTGTCCTTACTTTGAATTTTGTAGAGAAATGGGTGGTAGAAGATTTTATCCGTCTCTGTGCATCCAATCCCTGCTCAAAATAGCAGGGTTCTTGCTAAAAGGGCTTTGCATTCTGAAAACCTCTGAAAAGAAACTCAGAGGATCATTTCTTGTAGTTCATGAGAACACATTTTTTGCCTCTCGGCTCAGAAAGTGCTGCCCTGAGCTTTCCTCCGGCCACTTGAACAAGTGCTCTTCCTTGGTGAAATGGCAAAACTGAGACAAAGGGATTTGTACCCTTTCCTAGGAACATCAATTCTCAGATTAAATCAGTCCTTAGCACATTTTTTTCAGTTCTTTCAGGGTTTATGTTTAGGGGGGAAAGAAAAAGCACTGGAACAAAGCAAATGGTTACAGTTTTTCTTGATGGAGATCTCTGAAGGCATGAGATGTAGCTGAAACTCTTCCTACAGCTGAGGTTAATATAGTGGCTGCCTGCCCTTCTCTTCCTCCCTCTATCCTCAAAGGGTTGGGGTGGGTGGAGTGGGTGCATCTGTGCTGTCTAACAAGGGTTTACTGCACATACACACAGACGTGCATATACTTCTCACCACAGCTTCCCTCAGATAAGTTCTCTATTTAAACATTTTATTTCACATAATTTCAAAGAAATTTGCTTTACATTCTCTTGAAAGCTTGACTGATACTGCCCAATTAATTCAAAAGTTAGAGGAAGTGGACAGAGATCTCTAGCAAGTCTTGTGTCCTCAGCAAGTGAAGCAAAAGAAGTTAATTTGTAGCTAGTAGTGATCTGAACACAGCAAACACTCTACTGGACATGAATTTAAGAATACCAGCAGCTACATCTGAAACCAGGTTACTTGATTATTGCAATAAAGTCCTAGAAATTAAACTAAAATTAACAATTCCAACTGTTTTTCCTCTTGCTGCCTGTCTGCTCCCTAATGCAAAGTTGTGTACAGTACATGTCACCCTGACACTTCCCTCTGTGCTTCAGCTACCACTAATGCAGAGCAGCCAAAATTATCTGTTCCAACAGCTGTGACTAACACCAGAAAAGACTGCCAACACTACCTTCTTCTGCAGATATGCCCCAGCTCTGCCTGCCCCTCCCCAGTGACAGCTGTGGTCTTCGGGCCAAAGAAAATACCATGTTGATCGGGTAGAGGTATGTGGAAGCTTGTAGGAAAGACTGCACATTTAAAGACCCAAAAATCCCTCTGACATCCTAGCAAAGTGAACCATCTAAGAAAACCACTCACTCTGAAGTAATTCATCATTTGTCTTGATCCCATCCCTAGCTACCAGCACAATTCCTTCCTCCTTTTTGCCTCCTAGCCCTTGGGTTACACTATGCAGTGCTAGGTTTTGCCAACTATTAATTCCCTCCAAGTCTCTTGCATTTTCTCCTCTTGTGCTGAGGCCATCTTTAGGAATTTTATAAAAAACACCTTCTAAGGTCTCTCTTTGTAAATCACTGTCATTAAGTGCTTGTCACTCACAGCATCAGTTACTTTGTTCTTCCCAGCTCAGTTTTATGATTTTGCTCAGTTTGGCTCTTTAAGTTTTCTTGACCTTCCATAGTCTTTACCAAAGTGTTTGTTTTAAATTAAAAAAACTACCCAGCCTCCCCAGCTGTTAGACAAAATTACCACTCTCATGGAAGACTTGCATGCAAGTCTGCATCACTGGTTCAGGTGCTCTGCCTTTATGAGCAGCAGCTGAGTTACTAGCAACAGTGGTACAAATAAAGACTGTGACAAACTCTTCTTCACTTACTTTTAGTGCTTTGTAGATAACGCCGGGCTGTCTAGGTGACCGAGTAGTATTGTTCTCCAGCTGCTGCTCCACAGCTCGCCTAAGCCCAGAGAAATCTGTTGGAGGATTGTATGTCCTTGTTCCCTTGTAGTGAATTGAGCTGAAAGCCTCAGGAAAACAGCTTAGCTTCCGAAACCGATCCTGAATGAGCTTCTCAGGAACCTCTGAAGGATGATCTATATATAAGAGTATCAGCAAGTTCATAAACAACTGATTGTTTAAAACAATACTTTAACTGCATAGTACTTTCATATGCAATATGGTCCTAGTTTTCTTAATTAAATCTTTGAATACATCTGGAATGCAGCTATCATTATATTTTAAAACAAGGAAAAGAAACAAACTTTCCAAAAGCAGCCTCTCTTTTGTGATAAACAGCTTTAGATTCTAAGACCAAGTTTCTCAGGTAAAACCAGACACATCTAGATTTCGAAACACAGATATCCGGATTAAGGAGCAAGTTAGGACATAATACAAGGAAACACAGTAATAGCACATTTGTTAGTTCTTCTCACCAGACCATAACTTGGTATAGCTATTCCTAGCACCTGATAAGTAATGAACCTTACATGGGCTGCCTGTTCTCCATGCCAACCCTGTAGCCAGGAAGACCAAGCCTTTATCAACAATTCCTAGGTGGCAAAGCACTTCAGAACTGGCCACATCAGGTCAGACTCCACAGAGCCAACCACATTCTCCTGCCTGCTTCCAAACACCTGCTGTACATTTCAGAATAAGGCAGGCCCCATCTTCCCTGTCCTAAAACTACATAAACACACTTACCTCAATTATCCATTGAGACACATGGTTACAGCTTTCTGCATACCCATATGCTAAGAGGTTTCTTTCCTATTCCTACTGTGATCAGAAGTGACCAAAAAAACATTTTTTTTTATGACCCTGACTTTGCATACAGGTTCAAAGTGTCCTCATGGGTCACCAAAGGCTGAACTGATGAAACAGTATATGTCAACAACTTTATAAAAGGCTGAATTGCTAATCACCAAATTGGTATATAAGAAAAGGAACTGCCTTACAGGTAAGGTAAAAGTTATTAAGAAGTTACTCTAATAATAACCAGAAAGAATGTCAAGTTCTTCTACTGGTTTAAAACCTCACTGGTTAGAAAAGCCAAAATGAGAATGTGGGTAAGCCATGACTGCTGGGATATTTATTACACAAGAGACAACTCCTCGATGTTCACAAACAGCAGGAGTGAGCCTCAGCCACTGCAGGCCAATTCATTATGGGTCTTCTTTATCAGAACACCAGATCAAATTAAGAAAGGTTTCATCATGCCTTTTGAAATACACAAAAAATGGTAAGAAACTTAGATCCCTGTATAGTCAAAATAAAAACATGTGTCTTCCATAACACAGTGCATTTCACTCAGATATACAAATAAAATACACCATTAAAATATGCATAATCCAGTATCACATAAGCCAAATTAAAAGTACTGGTGAAGAACACTGAAAGTGGTGGGAATAATAGTGTGCAGGTCTGCTCCTTTGGTCATATCAGATACTTGCACAGAGAAACGTAGCATCAAGTCATCAGCTCTGTGCCACCACAACCTCAGTCCCAACCTCACATAAGCCTCAAAATTATTTTGGTCCACAGAATTTAAAAAAGTAGAGTGACATTCATCAATGTCATAATTCTTGCTCCTCCTAGTTTCTACACAGACTTTTATCTTGGGTTTTTTTGCAACAGCATTCTACATGTCCCTGCCAAAATCCCAGGATATGTCAGTTGTGTTGGGTTTGCATGGCCAGGTTTTGGTAGTGGGGGAGCTACAGAGGTGACTTCTGTGTGATGCTGCTGGAAGCTTCCCCCATGTCTGGCAGAGCCAATGACAGCCAGCTCCAGGATGGATGTGCCACTGGTCAAGGCCAAGCCCATCAGGAATGACAGTAATGCCTCTGTGATAATATATTTAAGAAGGAAAAAAAAAAAAAAGATGTTCAGATGTAATTGTGGCCAGAGAAAAGTGGGAGTGAGAATATGTGAGAGGAACACCAAGGTCAGTGGAGAAGGAGGAGGAGTTGTTCCAGGTGCTGGAGCTGAGGTTCCCCTGCAGACTATGGTGAAGTGAAGCAGGCTGTCCCCCTGCAGCCCATGGAGGAGCCCACAGCAGAGCAGATGGATGTCTGAAACAGGGCGGAGAACCTGTGGGAAGCGTGTGTTGGAGCAGGTTCCTGGTAGAAACATGCAGACCCACGGAGAGAAGGTTTCCTAGTAGGACTTGTGACCCCNTTGTTCCAGGTGCTGGAGCTGAGGTTCCCCTGCAGACTATGGTGAAGTGAAGCAGGCTGTCCCCCTGCAGCCCATGGAGGAGCCCACAGCAGAGCAGATGGATGTCTGAAACAGGGCGGAGAACCTGTGGGAAGCGTGTGTTGGAGCAGGTTCCTGGTAGAAACATGCAGACCCACGGAGAGAAGGTTTCCTAGTAGGACTTGTGACCCCATAGGGGACCCATGCTGGAGCAGGCTGTGCCTGAAGGGCTGCACCCCATGGAAGAGTGGCCCACGTTGCAGCAGTTTGTTGCCCGTGGGATGGACTCATGTTGGAGAAGTCCATGGAGAACTGTCTCCCATGAGAGGGACTCCACACTGGAGCAGGGGAAGGACTCCTCTCCCTGAGTAGCAGCAGGAACAATGTGTGATGAACTGACCATAACCCCCATTCCCTGTCTCCCTGTGTGGCTGGTGGGGGAGGAGGTAGAGTTGTGAGGGAGAGAGGGATAAGGGAAAGGTGTTTTTAAGATTTATTTTACTTCTCATTACCCTGCTCTGATTTTGTCAGTAAAAAATTCAATTAATATCCCCAAGTCAAACCAGTTTTGCCCATGATTGTATTTGATGAGTGATCCCTCCCAGACCTTATCTTAACTCATGAACCTTTCATTATATTTTCTCTCTCCTGTCCACTTGTGGAGAGGAGTGATAGAGCAGCTTTGGTGGGTGCCTGGCATCCAGCCAGGGTCAACTCACCACATCAGTTTTCAGCTTCATCTGCCATATTACCCATACTCCTGAACTTGTATGATAACCCCTCCTATGGCTGGTAGAACTCATGACTATTCAAGACTGATGTTCAGCTGGCTAAGAGGATTATTCTAGCTGATTTGGAATTATCAGATCACCATGAGGGAACGCTCTTCTAGTTCCACAGCCTGGTTCCCAGACTGAAACCAGTGAGAGCAAAACCCAAATCACATTTTTACATGGTAGTAAAGAATGCTGAATATTCAATGCAACCTGGTAATTTACAGTGTTTAGCACACTGTTATCCATTTTCTTATTGTCTACTCACCAGAGCCCAGTAGCTTGGTGTACACAGTCTCGTGAAAGATGATGACACCTGGACCCAAAGTTGACAGAGGAACATCGAGGCCACAGCGGGCTGTGGTAGCTTTCAGCTCCTTGGTGAAGTGTTTTAAATAAGCCTCCGAGGCATCACCAAGGAATTTGAAGAGGTCATTGTGGAGCCTGTCAGCACGAGTACGGTAGATGACAAGGTCAGAGATGGCCAGGACCTTCAGCAGCAGCCGTGTTCTCTGGCTCAGGTTCACAGTGGCCCCCAGGAGGCCCTCTGTATCAATTACCACCACTTTGCGGACAGGGTCATAGGCTGCCCAGACTCCAACTGTGCACGACTCCTGGGCAGGAGACGTCTTGAAGACTTCCCGGCCATAGAAGAAAGTGTGGTTAAGGGTGTGAGACTTGCCATCCCCTGTGTTCCCAAAGATGGACACTACCTTTAGATGCTGGTCAGGACTGCAGTCCAGTTTCTTAATAAAGTCTTCTTCATTCCTTACCTTCCAAAACAAAAAGAGAAAAATATTATAACTATGTAATTGGAGTAGACAACACTGAAAACACAGCTGTTTCAGGATATTCATAAGATTAGAAAGAGTGATTACCTCCTCTTCAGATTTCATCATTAAGTTTCTGAAGCACCAAGAAGTACAAAGCAAAATACCAGAATGCAGTTTTTTAAAATGTACATATTGACAGGATTTATATTGTTCCATCATGTAGCTTTTTGGAAGTGATGTCTCACTGTGATTACGTGTCTAGTCAACTCTAATACCTCACCCCATTCTCTAAGGCAGTCCTTTCAGAGAAGGGGGTACAACACTACTTCCAAGTCTGACAGAACAGCTACCTGGAGCATGGCAGACTTTCTCAGTAGCATTAGTCTCCTGGCAAGCATCCAAATTCAGGCATGAAAGAGGGGATTGCTTTTGCCACTTTAACTTGTCTCATCCACAGAGGCTGAGCACCTGTTTAGGTAGAAAAATGTTTGCTATGCACTTGTGCTGCATCTATCCACAGCAAGGGGCTAACAGACACAGACTGTCCTATTCCCACTGCTCTCCAGCTGATCAATCCTTCAGCTGGAAAGAAGGAGCAGAGAAGAAGCAGCAAAGTTGTGCACTGGAATCAGGTGCTCGAAGCAGGTCAAACTGGCTCTCACAGAAGTGCTACAACTACCTCAATGATCCATTTCGTAATGTACTGTATCATACTTTCATTAAAAAAATAAGACAAAAGAACACACATACAAAACCAAGAAGATGTGTAAGTAATTTCTCTTTGGCTTTACATAGCTTAAGTGTCAAGCATCATGCTATCTAGGCTAAAGAACAGGGCATTTTCTGTTCAGATACTGGAGCAACAGGAGCAGATAAAGAAGCAATGAAATGGGCTAGGGCTCTGTACAAGAGCCTGCCCTGATTTTTTTGCAGAATATGTTCTTGGCTTTCACAGGTCTCGTGCTTCATGCATTTTTTTGTTTGGTCCTTGCTTTTTCAACTTCCAACAGGTTTTATCCATATATTATATGACAGGGAAGAATATGACAGAAGCACTTTCTGAGAAAGATTAAATTCACTTCCTTCATCCCAATTCCCTTTTCAAGGAATCCCCATCAACTGAAAGGAGCAGGGCTTCCATCCCCTCTCACCTGCCTCTTAACTTCTGGAAGCTCTTAGCTATTTAGGAAGATCTCAGAAGATATGATCCAGAAAGGCAATGAGGTAATAAATGGTTTCTTGGAACAAATTTATTCTTAGATCAGCAAATTAGTTTAAGGCTCAGCCAGCCCCATTTGCTTTGGTCAAATCTATCAGCAGCATGTAGACTTTGAAGGAAAATAAAAATCAGCCAGTGTGCCAGATTGTGGTTGGGAACAGCATTCACAAAGAAAACCTGTGGGCTGTGGGCTTGCAGTAGCTTCTCACAGACTCAAACTATTCAAGTCAGCCTCACAGTGTAGAAGAAAACAGGAAACAAGAGACATCAAAATGATCTCAACAGAATCTTTCCTGGTGTCTGTGGGAGAACATCAAGACACTCAAATTACAGATACACAAGAAAGGGTCTGCTTTTTTGGTAGCTGTGATTACTAGCTTATCATCAGGAAGGTAGCTTAGATGACAGATGCAGTTGTGCTTAGTGTCTCTCAAGATGTCTCTGTGGATGAAAGGAAGTTATTGGGTCATGGAATAGCTCCTAAAAACACTCACAGATTTGACAATATGAAAATGTTATGTGTACATAAGTAAAAGGGAATACGATAATGTCTTCTTCAAAATGTTTTAACTCCCACCTCCCAAACTTCTCACTAAAAAGGTGACAGATCCTTTTTGCCAGAGTCAATGGTTATGTACTCCTTGGACAACACAAAAAATATCAGTTTTCAAACAGCTGCTTAAGTATTGGCAGGACAGCTAATGACTAAGGTCTTTTAGCCAGCACTAAGTTATTACTTTGGTAGCAGTTTGGAGAGCTTGTGGAAGGGGCTGAGTCAGTAATGTCAGAAGACACAAAGGACAGTCGGGACCATAGGGATAAGGGTAACTCTGAGATATATTCCCATCATTAAGAGACAGGAGTCAACTCAAAGTTACACTGAATATCAAATCACACACCCAAAGTTACTCCCTTCTAAGTTATCCCCTTCTAGGCTCTTGCAGACCTCCTTTCAGGACAGAACTCAGGAGTGATTCAGACAAACAAGTTATCCAGGAGCACAAGAACACACCAAAGTCTAGCTAGTCCAGTGTTGTCTCACAGGACTTGGTAATGAATGAGGAAGAACTTAAGACATGAAATGAGTAAATGTTTCCTAGCACACTTTACCAGTGCTCAGAAGTCAGATGACCGAGAACTTCCTGAGCAGTGGTTGCACTTAGATGCTCATATCTGGTAGAGAACCAGTAGACCTATCCTCCCTTTTAGAACCTAGTCAAAATTTTGGTTCCTGAAACAGCCTTGCAACAAATTCTATGTAGGGGGAGAAGCGACAAAACCAAAAAACAAGCCAAAATGACCAAAAGAAGCCCTTCCCTTTGAAACTGAATATGCTTGTACGTCACAGAGTGCTCCTTGTTCTTGTGCACTAGTTGACATTAACCAATGCTGAGTACAGGAATGACACTCTCTAAGAACCATCCACGACAATCCCCATATCAGTCGTCAAACTTACTTCTCTTGAGCAAGTTCCTTTGAGACATTTGAAGTCAGAGTGGGTGTAATAAATGTCAAAATACTAACCCTCACTTCTTTGTTTTGCTTCTCATCTCTAAAGAAATTGATATGGTACCACCTTCTGTTGCATGTGCAAAGGGCTCATGTTTCCATACCGTGTCCACTTCTGCATTGCCCAAGAGCTGCCAATCTCTGACATTCACAGCAGAGGGTAAATACAAAACCTTCCTTATGTTGCACAACAATGTAAATTAAGAATGAAAACTATATGTCTAACCCAAGACAAGAGTCATATCTCTTGAGCGCCTTCTTAATTTTGCCATTTCTAGTACCAGAGACTCATTTACACTTTTGTTATAGCTCTTAGGAGACTCTCTTCTAAACAAAACAGTTTTTACTCCATCATATGTTAGAATCCTGGTTAGCTTTCTTTTAAAGTTTTAACTACTTTGCTTTTAGCAGCTGTCATCCAGCTCCCCATGCAATCCCTTCACCCAAGTTCAGCTGAACTGGAGGTGACGGTCTTCAGTGGGAAAAAACAGAGAACTTGACAGCTAAAGTTTTCTATAAGGCGAGCACAAAAACTCATACCATACTGCGGTGGAGCACATTTAGAACTGAAGTCTCTTTATCACCTATAATAACAAGTTTTCTAAATCTGAGCCCTAAGTAGAATTGTTTAGAAACAGAACTCCTAAAATGAAACAAGAACTGTTAAACAAGAGAACTCTTCTTAAGAACTGCTAAAATTACATTCCTGCCAATGAACTTCTTGGTAACAATGTTATTAAAACAAAAAAGTGTTAAAAAGCCCAGGAACAAAAATCTGTAAAATAGAACAGAGTTTCAGATGACCTGTACTCATACAACCTTAAATCTGCCTCCAGCAAAACAAACACATTAAGAGAATCAGACATTTTTACCACAGTTTTCTCCTTTTAAGACTCTTCATGAATCCTTTAGGGCTTGCTAATATTCATGAAAGTGGTGCACAAAGCCAGAGCTGTGCCACAACACACAATAGCTCAAAACAAAAATCAAGAATGCTTGGCATAGTATTCATCAGAGCGTCTTCATTTGCTAGTCTTACACTGTCAGTTTGACTTATGTTGGTACTTTTGTTGTTGTGTTTTGAAGTCTTACTCATTGCTTGACCTGGTTTTAAAGAGTATATTTAATAACAAAAATTTTTTTTCTGCAATTAAGAAAGAGACCATCGTATAAATAATTAAATTTCTGAGTCAAGGGTTATCAGGCATAGGAACAGGCAGCCCAGGGAAGTGGTGGAGTTACCATCCCTGAAGGTATTTAAAAGACATGTAGATGTGGTGCTTAGGGACACGATTTAGTGGTTGACTTGGCAGTGCTGAGTTAACAGTTGGACTTGATGGTCTCAAAGTTCTTTTCCAACTTAAATGAGTCTATGATTAGACAACCAGCACAAGACAGTATCTTCTGACACACAACCACTAAGTCAATAAGAATAATATAAATTTAACACCCTTCTCAATGAATGGAAATGTAAGGTACAAAATTCCTAACAGCACAGCCAAATGTATACCAGCACAAAATCACAAACATCTGAGACAAATCAGTAAAAGTGGTCAAAACAATCAAGTGGAAAAAAAGAAATATTTATCTTAAAGCATTACTTAACACTGGCAATACAAGTGATGCTGCTCACAGTTCAGAAATTGTTTTAAAAATATAATGCTTACAAGAATTCAAACACCTTAAATCAGAAGGAGAAATGGAAAAGCAAGCTAAAAGAAGGTCTGCAACCTTTTAAGCAGTCCTGAACTTCTAAAACAAAATAGACAATATTAGGTAATTGATCTTAAGGACAGAGTATCGTATCAATCACTAAACCTGGAAACAGAACAGATCTGTCAGATCTGCCCAGCTTAATGCAGACAAGTTCTTTAAAACACTGCTTCTAAATCTGTGTTTTAACTCTAAAAAAACTGAGCTCCTACCCAGAGACAGATTCACAAAAAAGTCTTTGGGTGCATGTCTAAAGCTCCAGGTTCTACCTTTCGGTCATTAAATCACAATTTCAGTGTACATTGAAAATAAGAGAGGAATCTATAAAGCAGATTTCTTCCTTTAACTACAGCCAGTAAGACTAACCTGAGAAGAATGAGCTCCACCACAGTACAGTGCCACCACCAAAATTTGCATCTCTGCAGGGCTCCTCACAATCACTCCTGAAAAGGCAGTGCACGAATGCAAAGAAGCGTAACTGGCTTACCCCAGCAACTCAAGTGCAACAGGCTATTAAAAACGCAACTGGAAATTCCCTGCTTTTGCCCCAAAAGAAATTTTTGTTGATATCCACAGGTGTTTCTTGTTATCAAGTGACAAAAAAGATAGCTCCCTCCAAGGAAGAGAAACTCTGCTATGAAACACATGACATCAACAGAGCTGTGAGACAGGCCCTAAACCAAAAAAAGTAATTCAAACCTTGTTTCCTCTAAGATCTTAGGTTAATTCAGGTTGAAACTTACCTCAGGAGGTCATTACTTCCTCCGACTTTTAGAGTCTTCCAAACAAGAGAGAAGATTTTGATCATAAGCAGGTGCTCAAGAAGAATCAAGGCTGACTTTTAAGTCCAAGCATCTCTAGTCTTCTACCTTAGATTGTCACCTATACCTTTTCTTCTGCATTACTTTCCATGGAAAATATAATTTATGCTATTACTCAAGTCTTCCACATATAACTTAAAACTCATAATCTAATTACATCAATTTGATACATAAATAAGTGCCTCTAAAAGATAAATTTCCTAAAAGTTTGATGAAAATAGACAACAGAGCAGAAAAGAAAGACTCTAATAACCTTAGTGAGGAAAGAGCATGTCTCATGTCTACACCCTGGAGCCTCCAAGACACAGTAGAAAGCTGAGCAGTCATGCCCATATGTGCTAGCCAGTAAGCATGCTGGCTGGTGCATGATAGCACACATACTGCTTCTTACTCAGAAGACAGAAAATATGGACAAGCACTGGATAACGGGAAGAAGACATCTCAAAAATTAGACTTCATTAATTCTACTGGTTAAAGAGTTACTTGTTACTATGTAAATGTTTCACAGTAGACTGAGAAAGTTTCTGCAAAGGGCTGTGTCAACAGATCAGTTTATAAAATTGTGTATGTCATACCAGTAGTTACAATCTCAGAAGTAAGTTACTAATCACTGATCCAGAGAACACTTAAATACAATAATCATTATTGTCCTCAGTGATCTCCTACCCTTCAGCCAAGCTGACAGTGGACATCAGTATTTTCAGGACTGGAGTTCTACAAAGCCTCAAGCCAAAATTGAAGGACCTGACACCAGATGCAGGAAGGGCAAAATAAAGGAGGGGACAGACATGTCTAAGGTTAGATTCCCACATTGCTCCTCAGCTTCAGCTGGTTTTGATCTTATTCCCCCCGACTCAAGCAAATGAAAGCATTTGTGCATATTAAGGGTGTTTCCTAACCTGAAGGGCTTTTTTCCTGTTTATTTGTCTTCAGTGCAGTACCACCTATGGGTTCTGCTGAGATTTGTTATTAGCCACAGTACATACCCGTGGACAATACTGTCCCTGAACTGAGTATGTTTTTCAGACCAAAATTATCCTGTTCCTTTCTACAGCTCTGGCATAGGAATTCAGGTTCAGTATTTTCATGGGTTTGCACGGAGCTTAACAGCACAAGTCTCAACAGGACTTACAGGTCCCTGTGATGAAGGGCAGAGGCTGCCCGTGTCTGAGGCCCATATCTATCTATTACAGAACTCTTTCAGAGACAAAGACAGAAGAGTTAAATCCTGCTTAATAACCCTACCCAAAAAGATCCTATTTCAAATGTTTAAGACAGTAGTGGAAAAAAATTAAGGGGATTGGAAGTAACCTGATTTGACTGGACTCTCCCTAACCCAAGAGGCAATATTGACTGAAATATTGCTATTACCAGTTAAGTTAACCTTGTAAGACAAGTAAGTTAAGTTATATCAAACTTCTGAAAGCAGAAATAAGACTACAAAGTCCACTAAACTGTTAGCTTGCTGAAAAACTATTTTTGCAAGAACTGAAAACTAGTAAAGACTTTGAGGTAAATGCAACTGCTGCAAAAATAACACTAATATAATAGTACCATCTAACTCTAAATGAGAACAGTAAACAATGATGCAGAAATCATGGTTTTGTATCCTAAATACCTTTCAAGTTCCTGTAGATGTTAATTTGGCCACAGCACTACCAATTAACACCCCAAAGTCACAGCTCTAGCAGCAGAGACTACATCCACATGAAGAGACTTGCCCAGAAGACAGAAAGTCAACGAGCAAGTTCACGCTGTCTTCCTAAATACTAAGAGTAACTAGATTACCTGTGTGGACACTACTTATACGACTGTCCTTGTTAAGAGGGGCATTTACAAACTTACTTGTATAACAGCTGCATTCTTCCTAGAAAACAGTTACTCTGGTTATTTTCCCAATTTCAGGGTATTTTGACAGGCAGGCCAAAGCACTCAATCTTCTGCCTTTATGTGACCCTACAGCAAAGGATTAACAGCCCCGGTAAAAAAGCCAAAAGTGTGTACTGCAGTGACATCTGCCTCCCAGTGATCACTGCAGAAAAGAGAAAGTGGAGGCAATGGAAAGGACAGAAGGGCTAGAAGACAGCAAGCTGATTTTTCTTTCTTGAATGTACCCCAAAGCACTCACATCCTGTTCCTACTGGCAGCATCCAAGAGTCCAAAAGGATTCCCCGAAAAAGTGCAAAGAGGGGTACAGCAGGGGAAGCACTAAAACACCCCATCTACCCCCACCCAAGATTATTTAGTTCAGAAACTGAACTAAGTTCAGGAACTTCTTGAATGAAAGTGTGGGTAATTCCAGAGTGGCTTGCTACCAGGCTCTCTCACTGTGACATGCTCTCTTCCTTCCACATTCATGTCAGCATATGGATAAAAGAGACAGGAAGGAAGCAAAATATTTGACTTTAATTAATGCCCAAGAGTACTGCATCATGAAGAAGATGCAAGACTGGTTCCAGGGAAAAGCACTATTTATAAGTGGCTATGTTAAAAATTAGCTAAGAGTCAGCCTGAGACTGTCAAAGGAGCTGTGTGTTTGTTAAATGGATGGCTCTCTCTCCTACCTTCTAAAAATACTCTTCAAAATACTGGTATATGGCCAGTGGAAGAAGGCACACTCCTAACTAGCAATTGCTGAGTAGTTTCTCTACTACGTTATTCCAAGGACAGAAAAACAGTACACTTAAATGTAGGTGAACTGATAACAGACTGGGATGGGAGGAATATTGAAAAATAACAAAGTAATAAGAGAAAAATTCCTAGAGTGTAGGACAGTAAACTCCCAAAAATACTTTGGCAAGAAAACCTCTCTAAAAGCACAAAGGGGAGGAAAACTCATCTGTAGCACATCAACAGTACCAAGGGACAGAAATTACATATCCTGATCCAACAGATCACACTGGCCTAAAAAACTCAGATCCTTCAACGTTTTTTCTTCCTCCTTTATATCCATGGCAAATATACTGGCTGTGACTCCTTACGTTATAGGATATGGACTGCATTTCCCAGAAATTTACAGCTGATTGTGCTACCCTAAAGCACAAAAAAAACCCACAAACCATCAAAAACACATTCCCCCAACAGCAAATCAAGCAAGACTGTCACAAGAACTAGCACTGTTTGCTAGAGAAATGCAAGCAATCAGACCTAAGAGATCATGACTTTCTTTCGTAAGAGAACACGTTTGCTCCCATTAACTGACAAAGAATACTTGACAAGAACAGTCATTCCTAGAGACTCCAGTCTCTCATTCCTAGACTTTATCCAGGCTCAAATTAGTAGATAACAAGGAAAAATCACAGTACTTCAATCAGGTTTACAGCAGGAGTGAAAAAAGCAAAGCAGCTAGCAACCCTGCAGAGTTATCTATATGTATGTGTAACTTTTTAACAGGAGGGGACAGAGGAGGACACATGGACAATTAGGTTATTTACTGATTGTACAAAACGGTCTGCATTTAAATAAGGGCTATGGGTCCTTTTGCATTACCTTAACTTACTGCAAAGCAGTACATAGATCCTGTTCATATTTGCTGAGGGGAAGAACTTACTCCTTTAGGTGTCTAGACCTGCTAGAAGGAATAGAAAAAGCCTCAATGAATGGGGCTATATTTAGGAAGTTGAGATATCTAATGGCACAACATTAGATTGTTAGAAAAGACCCTGCAAACTGAAGAAAGGGAGCTCTTATGGGTATCTCGGGGATACATAGCAATAAATGTATGCTCCTTCTCCCTCATGAAATTACACAGCTGGGGAAATTATTTTTGTGACTAGCTAGAGGGAAATTTTTCTTTCCTTCTAGTCTCCTTCGTAAGTCAGGCTACAAAGTCAGTACCTTTTTTTTTTATTTGCAACCCACAGACTGGATAATTTCTTGTGACAGAGCTAGTTTCTGGTCAAAGATGAGTGAACTCTAAGGCAGATTATTAATAACCAAGTATGTCCTCTATCTTCTGGAGTCAATGAAAGACTGTTTCTACTTCTATTAAGCATATGTGCCAAGTCCTTAATTAGGGCTTCGGACAAAGTGTTATCATAGAAGCCATTAGCGACACTACAACCAAGTTCTGATCTTGTAAGAACTCCCAACATCTGTTCCTCAAGATAAAAATACCAAGCTGTTGTTATGCATTGTGAAGCATTCAGCCCTGCCTCAAAAGTAGTAGTAACTAAAGTTCATTGTACAACAGATGCATAACTCTGCTTTATGCTGAAGAGCTCTTTTGCAAGCCTGTTGCATAAAGACAAAGCAAAAATGGAAACTGTTCCAGAAACTGCATAAATATAAGTACAAGATACAAAGACAGATCCAGGTGAGTCAAAAAGTTCATAGGACAGTAAGACAGCCTTCAGGATTTGAAACAAGTATCACAACCTGAGTCATGTTTTTACTGTTGTATTTCACTGTGTTCTTCTTAATAGATACACAAATACCAGTTAAAAAAATCCAATTAATTGATTCTGTGACTTCTTATGGGAAGTGCCTCCTGTGTGCAAGGGGCAACACTAGTGACAACACAATGATGCTTCTTTGAGAATCCAGGAAGATAGAGATAAGAGAGGAAACCTGACATCTCAGCAGAGCAGATCAGGAGATTCAGTCGAGGGACTTATGCATACAAAAAAAGAAGGCACACAGTTTGAGTCTAACAAGGCAAAGAGATGTGGAAGATGTAAAGAGTGCAGTGACAAGACCACAGCAATTTACTGAGGAAGTAAACCCCACAATATCATTCTCAGACGAGCAAGAAAGATAGACTATGTAAGAGCCAATTAACAAACAGATGCTGCAGTTATCAAGAACAATTTGATTGAAGCCTCAGCTTTAGATATGCAATAGATAAGGCAAAAAGTTTAATACTGTGTAAAGAGAAACTGTGGAACAGCTTGAGAAAGAGAGCCTAGAATGGGGTCTAAACTGCAGGTAATGCCAGTTTGTAAAACAGTCAAAATTTGTTTTCTGATAGAAGTCAGTAAGGTCTTATGAGAGGCAACAAGTCCTGGAAAAAGGAAGAAGTACATCATCAAGATGCCTGGGGACTAAGTCACAAGAGTTGCATAGCATTGCACTGTGGGGTGTGAGACAGCTGGGGCTGGACTCCATGAGGAACAACCTCTCTCTCTGTTCTTCCACAGACTTGCAGTGCGAACTTGGAATTACCCTTTAAGGATGTTTTTTTAACGTGAGATAGCCAACCTCTTTTTGAGGTGCTCAGATATAGTGCTGTTACGATGAACATCACAGAGAAGCTTGTATTTCACACATACAAACTTGAGCTACCATCAGTTTTCTACAAGCAAGCAGTGGTTTAAAATGGGACCTTTTCTGTCTGTGTGGATTTGAACAAGCACAAGAAGTCCTCAGCTTTCTGAGCTTACGGTTATGCCTGCAAAGCACAAAAAGCTTTGAGCAGGCCAGCACATCTGTGCAACATGGCACAAAGACAATTATGCAGATCCCAGAATTATCATAGCTGTATCTGTGTAGTGCTGAGCCCAAACTGAGAATTTCCACCTCTCCACTGAACCAATTTGCTCAGGCACAGCTCCTTATGGATTAATCCACATTGCTTCTGGATCTAGAACGAGATCAGTCATTTGCTTACTGACTATAAATGTTCTTCAGTTTTAGAGCTACCACCTCCAAGAAGCCAACAGGAACAGTGAGATGAAACATAACTACTTGAGCTAACAACTCCAGGTTCCAAAAGAAACTAAAAACCAAATCTTTTGGCCCTGTGTCCCCATCTCATTGATCCACTTTCAAGTTAGATGAAACTACATCAGTGATTATCTCGATCCATCATCTCCTGTTCAGCAGCATAACAAGTTCCATCTAATTTGGGGAGGGGGGCGGTGTAGCTTTTAACATTTGTAATTTTGTAGCTTTTAACATTGCTATGGCAGAATCTACCATTGATAGGAAATCAGCAGTTTCCTCTTATTTCCCAACTAATGCAACAATTTTCAAGTTCCAAAGGTCATTAAACAGTTAAAGATAGCTGAACTCGGTAATTCTGTTAAATTCTTACCCTGTCTGCTCAAGCTTAAAAAGCCACACACCCACAAACTCCGCACCTTCATATTTCAAGTTACTAATATTTTGGAATTTTTGGACAAAAAGTTGGTTTAAATAAAGAACATTCTAATGATTTCTCCTCAAGTAAGAACAAGCACAAAATAAAAAGCTGATGATCACTTTCCTATATCTTAATAGGCTCCTCAGTATTAACAAGAGCAAAAGATGACTACTTAGCTCTGAAGACATCTTCCGTGGCACCCGACAGGCCTTTCTAAATAAAGGTCCTCATGCCCACTAGCAGAATTATCACTATAATCACTCTAAATTCCATCTGCCAGAAAATAATTTAATTGAAATCTCTCAAGCTGCTTTGACACTGGATGTGAAATGTCACATATATATTCAGCTGTGAGAAAGAGAAGATCACTCCAGATGGAAGAGCTCTGATTCAACATCTTGATAGTGAAATAAGATCATTTTGAAGAGCTTTTTCAACCCAACCCTGTTCTGACCAAATTGCTATGATCTGATAAAAGACCACTGCTGTCCCAATAAGGAAGTTGGCTTTATTGCCCATGACATTTAAATAGCAAATGCACTTGGCTTGCAGGAGGCAGCCAAAGGTCTACCTCAACAAGGCTTACAGATTCATGAGTATAAATATAACTTAAACCAGTACAACCACACACAGACACAGCTTGTGAGCAGCTTTCCAGGACAGCCCTGTTCCGAGGCATTTCAGAGCTTGCTCTAGTAGCTAGAGGATTATTGAAAAGTCTGTATCTTAAAGTAATAGTTGCATCTGTCACGCACTACAAAGAAGTGAGTGTGTGCTTAGGGCTTGAAGGCATACAACCTTAGGACTGATACAACACCTGAAACTCAAGCACTCAGTTTACAGTCACTGCCATCCTGCATAGTGTGTTTTCTATGTCAGTGCACCATAAGGACTGTCATTTACTCCCTTTCCCCTTCAAAAGCCATGAGAGTTTAGCAATCAGTACACCTGAATTGACAAAAATATGACCCAAGTATCTTGTGACTATTCTATATTATGGTATAATTACTGCACATACACATATATGTATGTACACACACTTCCATAGCACAGAATAGATATGAGATACTTAAGTCACATTTCCTTGTGATGCATGACAGGTGCATCAACTGTTACTATGATGGATACAAATAACTATCAAAAATAAAAATATCATCACTGTTCTTTTTAATGATGGTAGCATGAGTACGTTAAATTAGAGCAACCAGATACTGAGTCTCCAGGTGACTACAAATTTCTTTCAGTCTCCCAAATGAGGTTTAACATACAGGATCCAAACTGGAAGTCAGAAAACAAAGTTCAATTTTTAGTTGTGTAATTAATATGCTCTGTGGCTTTCATACATTTTGCCTCGTACGGTGCTTACCAAATCTAAGGGCCAACAGAAGAGTTCTATAACTGCATATATTGAATGCTAGATTTTCTAAAATAATGCCTCCTGGGAGGCTATTCCTAGTCAACTAGTTCCTATCATTTTTATCAGTAGGCCTACCCCAGTGGCAATTCCCCCTCTTTCACCAAAAGGCTAACATCTAAAAATATTTGTGACAAGCAATATAGCTTAACCATGGTGTCTGTAGAACTTGGATGGAACACTCTGGACATTTATTTCTATTTTGTCCTACTCCTAAAAACCAGATGGATTTATTGACACTAAATGGTAGCAATGGGCTGTAGTCCTGCATTAGCACCATTTGATACAGTCAAATACCCTCTCCTAGGGCAAAGCAGGAAATTGTCTACCAGCACTCTCATTTGCAGGATACCTACTGCAATACAATGTATTCAATTTTGTTCAGGAATCTTGCCTGTTCACAACAAACCACAAGAGTTCTTACCTGAATCTCCTCAGTTTCATCCACCAAGAGGAAACTCACAACCTTCTCTGTCATCTTCCTTCTCTTGGTCTCCTCATCCATCCCCTCCTCCTCTTCCTGTTCTTGGGCTTTGCTGGCATGGTACACGGTGACAGGGTGCTTCCTTCTGTTCCCCCCAGCATGTGTTCTCTTCTGACACTCAACACAGAGGTTGATTTTGCACACCTGGCACCTCACTGCTGCTATCTGCCTTGAGCCTGTCATACTAGCATGCATTATGTTCCCATTGGCACCTTTGCAGGAGTCACAGTACGGGACGTGGCCGGGTCTTATACGGGTCCGTTCATGATTCCGCAACCTTTCTGGCTGATGCAGCTCTTCTTCACAACGCTGGCACTGTAGGCTTCTGCACTCATCGCACTCAAAGATTGCTTCATCTGTCCCACTGCAAACATAGCTTTCCTGGCACAGGAGTGTCGTGTTCTGGCCTTTCTCCACAGTTTGTGTATGGGCACTCATCTTCAGATTTCTTTAAAGCGATGTTTTTCCTTCCTGTTTCTGTTTCAAACAATGATATGCGTAGAAGTCAGTTGCAAATTTAGTATTTTCACAAAAGAAAAAACACAAGAGGAATGTTGTATGTACTTAATTTAAAATAATTAACATATGTTTCTGTAAGATTCATACACTGACCTGGCTCGCAGGAAGAGGTGTTGTTAAGTGCTAATGAAGTTTTCTTTCTCCAAAATAAACTTGGATAACGTGGCTGGTTTCATGTATTATTATACCCAAATGCTGGTACACATTCTTTCTCTATTCAGCTGTTTAATGTACTTTCAGTGATGAGAAAAAAACCCCAGCCTGGTGTACTTCAGCAGATGCAGCAAGTATTTCCCTGAAGCTGAGAACGGAGACAGCTGGTGAGACAGAGACAAAAAAAGCATCAGAAATGCACAAGTGCATATACATGTACACACACACACACAAAAGGACCGTGTCAAGACTAGAAAATTCTCTGCTTTCACTCCACAGCTAAGCTCCTCCTTCAGAGAGTTCACAGTATTTATTTGCTGGGAATTTCCTGATGTGCTTCGCCAGATAAACAAAAATCCGCTCTCATTGTGCGCTCCTTCTAGTAACACTGGAAGACGATCGCCACCGCGGTCAGGCTGACAGACGACGGATTTTTTCCCTCTCCCTCTGCGCCCTAAGTTGTCAGAGCAGAGCTCCAAGACCAGCGCCCGCCGAGGGCAGCCTGCGCACCCCGCCGTCGCCTTTGNGGCACGGGGCGCCGCGAGCCGGGCTATTGTTTACAAGCCGGCGGCCACCTTTCTTCCCCTTCCTCCCGCCGGCACCCGGTGACTAAGGACTCGGGTCCCGGCCGCGGCTTCCTCCTCCCCCCCGTCCCCTCCGCGCCCGGGGGGGGTGTCCCGGTTCTCCTCCCCCAGGGGCCGACCATGCAGTCGGGGCGCCCGGGGGAACTGAGTAGGGCAGGGCCGGCCAGGACCCGCACCCCCTCCACCCGCTCCCCTCGTTGTCAGCCGGGATCAGCTGATCGCGGGGAACTTCGGGGTTATTTTCTCACCGCGGAGACGGGAAGGCGGCGGGCTGAAGGCGGGGCGGCGCTGGCACGCCGGGAGCTGTAGTCCGGGATCTGCACCGCCCCGGGCTCGCCGCGCCGGGCGGATCGTGCAGTGCCCGTGGCGGGCAGGCGCGGTGCCCCCGTCCTTATGGTGACCCCGCGGTTTCCTGTCCCTCTCGTTTTGTTTTCGCCCCATTGTCTCACACCTGCCTGGGTTCCCCGAGGAGCTGCGCCGGAGGAGTGTAAATAGCCCCCAGCACGTTTTAAGGGGTGAAATTCGTAGCGAAGCTCTTACCTCCTACCGCCTGGAGAACGACCAAGCGGCTGCTCCCAGGCCTCCAGGTCTGGCAAGGGAATGGTTCACGGTGTCCGCCTGGGGAGAGGGCGGGTTTAAATGAAGTCTCGACAAGGAGAGCCACTGGTCACTGTCATTGCAGCCTTTGGGGTTTTTTTTTTTCATGACTGTAGCTTCAACCATCATTTATATAGCTGAAAGAGACTGCAGGTCTGAAATAGAAGCACACACCTGCCAAAAAATGGCAGATGCAGTCACAAACTGGAGCTGTGGGAAGGGGAGGTGAACGGGAGACAGAGATGGTCAAAGAAACCACACGGTGAGGAAAGTAATTTTGGCCAGTAGTGGCTCTGATGAGCTGTTGGCTCATGGGGTGCTATAAGAAAATAGTGAGTTGTTTTTCATTGGCCGATTTAGATAATAGGCAAAAATATTTTCGTTGTAGCATAGCCAGTGCACAGGCAATTTCTCTTCTGAAGTAACAAGAGTTTTCGGCTGGATGTTTGGATCAAATGCTAATGGTTACTTCACCAGAGGAAGGATATGCACTGTTTTCCTTCAGTGGATATTACATGTTGATAACCACTAACAGCTACAAGGTGCCCCATCCTTTGGTCCCCTGCTAAAGTTTTAGACAAATAATTTCAAGAGGGAGCCAAATTACACAATTGGATATCCATGTATAAGGCACTGATTGCAAGTTAACCTTTGAAGTGCCATCATTTCACAAAACTGAGTCAGCAGTTACTGTGAAAATGAGGCATTGGTGAATTTTCTAACACCAGGAGCGACCGAGGCCCTCTCAGAGTTCAAGTGTATTGCTGAAGTACTTTTGTTATACTAGATTGTACTATATATATATATTTGTGTAGGCATATACATGATTTAATTATTTCTCTTTTATGCAGTTTAGTGATGATGAATGACTGAAGACTGGCACAGTAACTCTCTTCCCTGTTCTCTTTCATGCTGTCACAATAATGTATTTTTGCTTGGTATTTTGCATAAAAGATTAATTTAAGAGATTGACAGAATAGACTTGACATCTATAGGAAAAGAGTTTTGGGAAACCAGATGTCTTCAGACTGAAAAAATCCTGAATAATGAATATAACTAATACATATGAGGTATAAACTTTTAAATCTCACAGTGCTATTCAGAGGAGCCAAGGAATTAGATCAATGAGTCTGGCATCTAAGGGATCTTCCTCTAAGTGGCTGTATTTAGACTGGTAATGTGATAGAGGGAGCAATTAAAGGATATGAGGAAGGGAAAACAAAACGCGTTTGAAATGCATAGTCTAGAAACAATGTGATCCCTATACCCTGAGGTGCTGCCTAACATATTTGGGATGATTTCTCATGCTTGAAATACAAGGCAATTGGCAGACAAAAAAAAAGCACCTCTTTTAATTTTAACCTTAATATTAAAAGCCAGCTACTGCACTCTTCATGACTGGCTTGAGCACAAAACTCTGGAGTTTGCAGTGAGAACTGAAGAAAGTGAACTGTGGTCACTATCTGGAAAGGGATCTCAGTTCCATAACTGAGAGGCAAGAACACAGTATAGGCACTAGGGGTGGGTAATTCTAAAATCCCATAGCAGAAAGAGTAAAGATGGGAAAGCAACTACATTTACTGGATGCTTCTGCTGCTATTCTTCATTGATTAAGAAGGATACAGGAGGCTACAGTTGATTTGTATAAGAATAGTAAATGCTAAATAGCCTATTTCTTTGGCTGAAAAAATAGAGGAGCCTGTACGTGAGCAAAGCCTTTGCAATGTTTCCTGTAAATAAAAAAATATTACAGAAGTACAAGTGAGTTTGGGATTCACATTTCTTTTTCAAGCTGAGCTGTTGTTTTCTGAGACAACAACACAGAAGGAGAAGATTCTGGAGATTTTTATTATGCCCTTTCTCTTTTCCTTGGTTTTCCTAGGTATGCTTATAAATTATTTTAAATATTAACAGTAATCAGTATTGCAGTTACTAAATTTGTATTAGTTAGAAGGAGATATGAGGCTGCCTGGAATAAGCTGTAATTAATAGAAAGTAAAAATGCTGTTTCTGGTGGGGGGAAGGAATTGCATTCAAACTTAAAGTATTTCTTAAATCTGCTACTGCTAAAATATTTACCCTTACACATCATCTTGTAAAGCAAGGTGATGAACAAGACCGTAGTTCCAACGCAGTTGTTGGCTGTTCAGTAGCAAGTATGACAAAGGCCAGATAGTTTTAACCTGCTTTGTACTGAAGAAATCAGTCTACTTCAAATGTTTTTCTTGCCATTACAGGTGGAGGAGATTTTGTCATTTGACTCTTGTCTTTTGAGCGCTTTTCTTTAAACAATGGAAAATACAATTTTTTTTCCTTAGCTGATCCAATATTTTTTAAACAGCTTTATGCACATATGTTCATTTTGTGGTCTACCTTATAATAATTTGTAAGATCACGTTTCTTTCATTCACAGTCACTTCCTCTTTCCACTTGCAACTCCTTGCCATCAGTGGTGTAACTACAGCAATTAATGTCTTGCATGTCATGTTGAAAATTGTCTCTTAATGTAGTCTAAATGCTGGAAGTAGCTAGGGAAGCTACCAATTATAGACCACGGCTAGGCCCAACAGCCCAGTGACATCTTTCTGATGAGCATACAGCTGCCTAAGACACTGGTGTTCGCTCCTTTTGCTGTGTAAATCCTTAGGTCTTTTACAGCACACAGAACCTTCCATGAAAGCCAGTTGTATTCTGGGCTGCATCCCAAGCACCGTGGGCAGCAGGTCGAGGGAGGGGATTCTGTACAGCCCTTCCCGACCATCTTCACGGGCGGGTCGCAGCTCAGCCTGGCCTGAGTGTCTGGTTGAGGGGGCCATGATGGCTGACAGACGGGCCAGGCTCCGTGCCACCCACAGCCGGAGCCTTTCCGGAGGCTTTCCAGGGCCTCCAGCCGCCCCAGCACCGAGCGGCGGCGCTTGACCTCAACATGGCGGAGCTCCGGGCCGGGTCGCGGCTCGGCGCCGCCTGCCCGCACNGGCCACTGGGCCGCGGCGGGCGCTCGCTGGGGAGGTGGCTCGGGCCTGGACGGGGCGTGGAACGGGCGGGCGGCCTCGGGGCGGTGCTCGTGAGGCCCGTTCGCTTCCTCTCCCGCTGGGACGTGTGGGAGTCCATTCCGCCGACGCCGGCGGGAGGGACGGGAGCGGCCCCGCGGGAGGCGAGGGGAGCTGGTCGCACGCCCGGGACGAGAACCTGCGCGGAGCTTTGCTGGCGCCCGACGCTGCTCCCCGGGACGAGCCGCCTCGGACTGTGGGTGGGATTTTTACTTTTCTGTGTCGGGGAAACCGATCACGCTAGGAAACACGATGTATTGCGACGGGGAAGTTATTGTCCTTAGTGTGGATTGGGGTGGTCATCTTAAAACACGTGTTAGCAGGTCGTGCGTAAAGGAATCAAGAGTGATTCATCCATGTAAGTAGCCGTTGTGAGTGCACACTGCATGTTTTTCTCGTGATGTCTTTTTCCGTTGTAGAAAAATACCTTTGTCTGCCTGAAGGAGAATTTTTTGTTTAAACACAGGGAATATCTTGAACACAACAAGCGTTTTATTTTTTTTTGGTAGCTCTTAAACGGCCTTACAGAAAGTGAAATCTCAAAAGTTTTATATTTCCTTAGTCCATTCAGATTAAAATACACTCACCGGGTATTTTAGTCTGGTTTTTTGTGTGTGGTAGGAAAGCATTGCTTCAGGTATTGCATCAGCATTTATGGAGAAGGTCCAGAGCAAATTAGATGGAAGAATAGGACGATTTCTTACTTTCCCTCTAAAGAAGTGGCATTGTACAGAGTGCTTTGCGTTTCTCTGCTTCTCTGCCTCCAAGTGCCCACTCACATAAGTGTTGTAAATGCCACAGCCACGTTGCTGTTTTGGGAAGAGTCAATGAACAAGTGAGAACGGAGAGTCACTTTTTTCACTAACCAGGGCTTTATATGGGTGCAGAGGCACAGAATTAGGAATTAAATCAAATATCTTAAAGTTCTGATGACATACTTAACAGAGCCCTTCTTAAAGGGGTTTTGGACGGAGGCTTTGGTTTGGATAAACACGTTGCTTTTTGTGTTGCTTTGGGATGCAAATATTCCACAGCAGTTACTGAACACCTTCTAGATCTCCTCTGAAAAACAAGCTAGAGCAAATACTAGTGTTTTTGTTCAGAAATATATATACTTAGAAAATCTATAGTATTTTTTATCTGTTCCCATGTCGGTTGTGTTTAACATTTAAACCTTGCTTAGCTTGCAGGCCATTTTGGAGAAAAGTCTAGGGGTCTGAGAAAGTGGTCATTTTCACTGGGGAAATCAGTTGGCTTGGAATAGAAGATTTTTCTTTCAGGGAGCTTTTTTGGACAACAAGCAGTAATAGAAACAGCACCTGTGTTGTGTGACAAACTAGGAGGTTATTTATTGCTTAAATATCCACACATCATGTAGAGACCAATGCACAAGCCTGTGTGATAGTACTGACTTTTAACAGACAGGTTTGCTGCATATATTTTCTTCAGCCTGCACAACTGTTTTGTGCAACTTATTCTAGACTAAGGGTACAGACTTTTTGTGGTGTGAAAGAACTGTTTTGGGAAAATATTGAAGGGAAGTTAAAATCAGATAAAATTAAATCAATCTAGATCAGCCATACTGTCACTGTTCCTATGACACTTCATGTATGTATTCTTAAAACACATGAAGTTTGTTTGTGCATTAAGACTTGAGGGATTTTGCAGTAAGTTTTAATTTTGTTTAGTGTAATAGTAGTAAGTATTGTAACTGTTTGCTTCATGGGGAACTTCACTGTTTTAGAAATGGTTAAGATGTTTTGCAGATTTTTAAATAAAATTTCTGGTGTGTAAGCAGAGATACTAAGGATATTAATCCTGTGACACTGGTAGAATTATGACCCTGCCCTGAGTAGATGATGGAATTGTCAGTTTAAAACTCATCAGTTACCAGCAATTTTTACTACACTTACATTCTACTTATGATATATCCCTTCACCCCTTTATTTAAAAAAATGGGGTTAGTAAAACAGAAGGTTAAAAGAATACTTTGATTTAAAAAGAAATTACTGCATTAACAGACAGTACACTGCAGCCAGGACAGTACAATCTCAGTCCCTCTTACTGGGAATTTTAGGAGTCAGAGATGATGAAGAACAGGGCAACAATGTCTGGGTGATGGTGACCCTTGTTTCGTAGTAGTTGTGAGTTCTGTGTCATCTCAGGGCTGGAATCAAGTGTCTAAGGCCATCTCTCTACATTTGCTTAGTTGTAAATCAGAGCCAGCATGCTCCTAGTGGACAAAGCTCCATCCCAGCAGGGATCGCACCACAACAGGATTAATGAGTCTCAATGGATTTTACCAAACCTTAGAACCATACAGATATCCCTGTACTCTCTCCAAGTTTCAGAAGATTGGTGCAGATGGCTCTCCATGTTGCTTGGTTCCACCAGGACTTAAGTCAGAAGTGCAGTGTAGAAAGCTTCTTCCTTCTGGGCCAAAGTTGAACCTGGAATATTATAGCTGTGTTTATGTAGCGCTTGCCTTAGTTAGTAGATCAGGCTGGTTTTGAGCTGGGTCTGTGTAGAGTAAGCTTAGATGTTTTGCCATCCATGATATAATTCATCTGCAGCTTAGAGAAATGGTCCAAGGCTAATAAAGTGTGCACCTATGTTACTGTGTTAACTTGGATCAAGGGAGTGCTCTTGAAGGAAGTCTCACAGTCGTCATCACTTAGGAAATTTATTTTGTGTTGGGTTTTGCTATTCCAGTGGATAAGCTGGATTCCTTTTGGATGAAAATATATTGACAAATGCACTTGTACCTACAAACTGGCATTTGGTTTAGTGGGCTGGACCTCCCCAAACCATGTAGTGTGAACATGAGGGTCTCAACTCCCATTAGTTTTGTTTAACAGACTTGTTCCTATTGTATTGCTTGCTGGCACAGACACAGCCTAAACTGACTGCACTTTGAGTCTGAGACCTGACATAAATGCATCATTTTGGGGGTTAAAGATGTCATTACTTCAGTATTTTGAGTGGCATCAGGCCAGCTGATCACTGCTTTTCTTTCTCCTGTATTTTTGTGACCACTGTAACATTCACACAAACTCTTGCTTAAAGAGTTGCTGCTAGTTAAACTGCAGCTGTCAAGAATGCTGCTTGCATTCTGTTTCACTAGTGCTAATACTTCCACAAGTCAGCTGAGGTTTTAAAGATAGGTCAGAACTGTTTACTTTCTTACTTAGACATTTGAATAAATTGGGGGAGTTGGAAGATCACCATATACATTACTGAGACCACAGTAAATTTATCAGAAACTGATCACTGAACTGTGGAGGACAGTGTGCAGAGAAGTTCGGGGTGCTGTTCCGGAGATGTCTACAAGTGTATTCTACATAGATCCAGCTTAGCATCTCCTAACTTTTCATACCTAACCTTTGGTTTGTAGTTGCTTAGACATTTGATGTAGAGCCCCTTTGACTGTTGGAAGAGTATCTACATTTCCGGTGTGTTCTCTAGCTCCTGACAGAAAATAATGTGTTAGGCAGTTCCCTTCATTGTAGCATCTTGGATGCATCTTCCTCCCTCGTCCAGATCTCTCACTTCTCCAGTGAGCAGTTTCGTTCCTGGTATCTGTTGATCCTCACAGCTTTCATAACCGAACAGAATTAAACTGTTCTCTCTGCTGGTTTCACATCAGTAGTTACACAGAGTAGTGAGAAAGAGACCAAGGCCTTCCTCAGTACTAGTTTTGATCTTAAATGCCAAAGGCAGCAGAGTTGCTAGGATTGGTCCATGTATGAATTAAGTCAGTAACAGGGCAGCTTTCTAGCTGCTGTGCAAGTAATTGTACAAATATGGGGGGTGTGAGGGGAGAAAGACTGGAGTGCTTTGAAATGGACTGTTGAAGCCCTATGTATAACAGTGTTTCACATCATCTGCCTGGAACATTGAAAGACTAAGTTAGTTCTCTTCTTACTGCCTTTTTCCTTTTATGCAGTAACAGTAACTTTGTTGACTGCTAAATTTTTGCTTTTTAAATTTAAAGTATAAAAAAACCTCAACCAAACAGTTGCTTCTTTGTGCATATGTAACATCCACTGGGTATGGTATGTTTCAGCATCTTTTAATTTAAAGAACTCTTGTACCTCTTAGTCCCCAGGCCTTTTTTGTTGGCATCTCCAAAATGGTGGCTCAGATAAAGTGCTTATCAGAGCAAGAGAAGGGATTGCACCTACAGGCAGCCTGGAAAATTACTTCCTCAATTGTTCTTTTATGTTTCAGAGACCATGCCTTAACATCTTGTGGACCTCTGATGGTGTAACTGTCATAGCGTGTTTAGAACTATTTCAGACGAAGTAGCTTACTGTTTGTACCATCTGCCCCAAAAGAGTTTTGAATTTTATCCATTTGTTTTATGATCTTGTAATATAGATAAGAACTGAGAGCCTTAAAGATCTTAATTTTGGGCTTTTTCTGTTCTCTTTTTTTTTNTACAGCCCTTCCCGACCATCTTCACGGGCGGGTCGCAGCTCAGCCTGGCCTGAGTGTCTGGTTGAGGGGGCCATGATGGCTGACAGACGGGCCAGGCTCCGTGCCACCCACAGCCGGAGCCTTTCCGGAGGCTTTCCAGGGCCTCCAGCCGCCCCAGCACCGAGCGGCGGCGCTTGACCTCAACATGGCGGAGCTCCGGGCCGGGTCGCGGCTCGGCGCCGCCTGCCCGCACCAACGATGGCGGCGGCGCGCATGCCCTTCGCTCCCCCCTNTGTGAAAGTTTCAAGTAGTGATACCAGGGCAGATAAGGGAGTTCTGTTCCATACCATGCAAGTTCCAGATTCTAGATGAATGTCAGCTGATGTGCATGTAGTCTGAAGAGACAATAAGCAACTTTTTAAAAAATAAAATGGTGTGCATCTTTGCTGCTTTTCTTTGCCTATACAGTTTTAAAAATTCAGGAATTACAGAAAGGAACTGTGTTCTTAGGCATATGAATTCTAAAAGGGAGGGGAAGTTTTATGTTTATTATATTGCATAAAAACTTTATTGAACTGTTGAAAAAATGTTTGCATTTGTTTGTTCTCTTGTTTCTTCTTCTATCTTAGACCTTGTATCATAGGAGTGCTCATTGTTTTGCTTTGTGAGATATTGATAAATGCCCTTTGGGGCCAATTAATGAATGCCCTCATCACATACCTCATGTAATTGATGTAGTTGTAAATGTTTCCTTGAATGAATTATGTGATAGGGTTATATATGTGTTCTTAGACTAGAATAAATAAGTTCCAATGTTAGAAGGTATTACCAAATACATTTGGGTTTTCTCTTTAATCCTTTCCGGTCCATTATATACATTGATCTCTCACAGTTGTTTCCAGAGTGTGAGGGAATAAAAGTTTTTCTATGTGATTCTGTTATTATAATTTTTTAGATCTTACAGATGTACTTACTATTATGGTAAAGTACTGATACTATCTTTTACTTCTGGTATTTAATACTATCATTAATGGCTTGCTCTTGAACAAGTCTGGGAGGCACATCTGTCTCCAGCAAAACTTGTTTTCCATTCCTTGTGCGTTCAGTGCCATTGTGTTCCTGGCTTGAAGAAAGCACATTATAATCTACAGTTCTGTTGTATGTGTCAGAATTTTTCTTACCATAACTCTGTTTCTCGAGACAGCCTTGCTTCAGTTTTGACTCATAGTTGCCTGTTAGGAAAGCAGTTGCAGTGCAGATCTGACACTGTAGGTTGTAAGGCAGTCTGTACAGTCCAATGAGAAACGCAAACGTTTCTGCCAACAGTTAACTGGGTTCCTGTCACTTGTGATACTGTGTCTCTGTGATTCATATCCACATGATCCACTCTGTTGGAACTTCTCCAGTGCTTCTTCACTGCAGTGTGAATGTATGTACATGCTCAGCAATAATATTGTGAACAGTTTTGGGTTTTTTAGAACTGAGGGCCAACCTTCTGTGAAGACTTGACTGTGTAATGTTACTGAAACAATACCGGAAGCAAGAATGCATGCCTTAGTTGTATTAAGGGTGATCTTGAGTGTTTTATGACTGGGTGGTGTCTGTTTCAGGGTCAGTAATATGCATGTAAAATAATAACAATCTGAATAGAAAATGGTGTTTGAAATGATCTTTACTCTCCATGGGGGCATGTTGACACTCAGCTCATGGGCTAATGTCCAAGTTGTGCTCTAGATTTGTGGGCTGGTACGTTAAAAATAGATCACAGAACCCTCTTTCAAGCTTTTAACTCTCTCTCTGCTGGAATTTGAGGATGTCCCCAATGTCATCTTAAGTACAGCTCCTGTTAATGCTGAGCAGTGTGATGGCCCAGTTCTTTCTGGCGCCCTGTTCTACAGTTTTATTGTGTGTGATCATTCCTTGTACAACACAACTACTTGCTTTATTGAAATTGTATTACAAGATTACTTTTGCTTTCGTATACTGCAAACACAGCTTTATTTTAAAGAAACTGTACAAACTGTAAAATGCTATTTATTGGTATGGGGAGTCAGATACAGCTTTGTTTTTCACTTCATTCTGAAACATTTCCTTAGAAGTGCTGATTTTAATTGAGAAAGAAGACTTCTGCTACATCTGTAACTTAATGAATAGCTGGAGTAAAAAAAGTTGAGAAATAGTTCTAGTTTGTAGTTGAATGTCCATATAAATATTTAAAATCATTATGGACGCTTACCACTTTACTGCTTTTGTAATTCACATTCGAGAACTGACTAGTACAAGTTTCCTTTTCTGTCTTTTTGACAGATTGTGACCGCAAGAATGTCTTTTCCACCTCATTTGAATCGCCCTCCTATGGGAATCCCAACGCTTCCCCCTGGGATCCCACCTCCACAGTTTCCTGGTTTTCCTCCACCTGTACCTCCTGGTAAGTTATAGTAATATATGGAAGTGTTGTAGAAATTAATTTCTTTATATTACTCTAAATTCCTTTAAAAGCCAGTAACTTTTGTAAATAATATATCTGAGTAACTCTGATTTGTGTACATTGCAGTTGAGTTTCTAGTTTTCCCACAGATCATGTCATGTGAGCAAGCTCCTTTTGGTCTACCGAAAGCTGTTTACTTTTGACCAGAAATTAAATACTGCACTTTTCTTGAGCCTTTATTCAAGACTGAATCTAAGTGGTGATTTCTGTTAATATTAGGTGTTCCAAAGCCACTCTTTTGACAGTAATCCATTGTAATAGCCTTTGGAAACTCTTGGCTACGCTGAGTACGTGTAATGTGAAAATAGAGGAGTAACTTTCAGAGAAGGTCCAACTTCTTGCATTGTTTTTCTCCATTTTTTATGTCCCACTTTCTTTTTTTTTTGCTTCTTATGTTCTTTCCTCCACACATCTTGCAAACTTACAGTTATGTTTATCATTCCTTCTAATCATCCCGGAATTATTCCTACCTTTTTTCTTTGTTTATCTGTAAGATCAGCCTCTGCTTTTGAGTTGAGATTTTAACTTGTTGATCTGGAACAACTTTCTTTCTGTACATTGCAAGTATATGTAATGATGACTGGAGGCAGGAGACCATAGAGCAAGTGGGAGAGGGGAATACATCAGAGAATTACCTCTTTAGAATTCATCACAAGGGCTGAAGAAAATAACTCCTGTCTGTATTGTCTTAAACTGTGTTGTGCAGGAGTGTTTTGTAGACAGTAGAGGCGTTCAAAAAACAGATGGTTGAACTGCAAAAAGATTCCTGCATATCATTTATCAGGATAATCTTTACTTGCATTAAGTTTTCTAAACATTTTTTCCTGAGAACCATGAGATGTTGGCTATTTTCTTCTAAAGGCAGAGTTTTTATTTAGGTAGTATCCTGCCATCAAAAATGTCAGGTTGAATTGTAAAATCATACCTTTTATCTTTCCTAGCTCCAGTTTATGTATACTAGTGTATAAACCACCAGATACTTAAGAAAATAACTTTCTGAAATATATTTTTAAATGCCTGATAAAATTTTGTGCTCTGAACATTTTGCTTCTTAGTATGTGTGACAAAGATCTTGTTGTTCTCTTGCTGTGTTTAAATAGTCTCATTTTAGTATTAGGAGTCTGAAGGGTATGTAGAATGGAGAAGCCTGGTATTAGGTGAGAATAAAATTTTTCTTTGCACAAGAGAAATGTGATTTGCTTACCTGTGCAGACAACGTATTTTGACATGTAGAGTATATGGATCTTGCTTCTTAGTATAAGCACATCAGTAGAGCTGAAAATGCTACAGAGATTTTACGAAAGTCTGCTCTGAACTTAGTCCATACATAAGATCACAATTTTAGTGGCTTACAGTTTTATCTCTAGCTAGCTGTTTGGTCAAAATTTCATGTCTTAGTTACCTCAGCCTTTAATTTTTTGAAAAGTTTCAGCTGGAGTACTTTGCTTGCATAATAATGAAGTTAGGAAAGGTGTTTTGTTTTGCTTAAAAATACAGTTGTTAAAAACAGGAAGTTTTAGTATTTCCCAATATTAGTGTGGAAGATTTAATAAGGAGGTGATTCTGATAAATCTCTAAAGATTATTGGATACCACTAAGATGTAGAAATCTTCATTTTGCATGCCAGAAATGCTGTAGTAGGTCAGACCTGCCGTCCATATATGCTGATGCATTGTGTGGGCAGTGGGACCAGAAGGCGGTACGTAGGGTGGGCATGCATCCCTGTCTGCTTTCTGAGTCTGTTGCCTCATACACCTGTAGTGTTAGGGATTTTAGAGCATGATCTTTTGTTTGTTTTTTATCTTTTTCTGGACTTGTCATGAACATTTTGGTATTTTTTGGCTCTTGATACTGTCCATCTCCACTGTCACCTCTTAGACCAAATTTGAGAAGTTCATTAACTGCCGTGGAAAATGCTGCTTTCTTACTCTTAAGTCTGTCTTTAAACTCATTGCCTACTCAGTGTCCCCCTCCTGCCCCAATTCTGATGTGGGAGTTGGACAAGTTGTGTTTTGTGGTTTTGTACAGCTCAGCCACGTTCCGTGCCTTGCAAACTTCCACACTTGAAGAGTCTCAGAATGTACAGCCTTTCCTCATAAAGCAGCTGCTTCACCAGTGAAGTCATGTTCTCTGAGGCTGGGTGGTCTTGGGTTGCAGAGACCAGGTCTGTAGGCTGTAGTCAAAAGTGAAGGTGCACCAAGCTTTTGTGTAGCAGCTAAAGGATGCCTGTGGACAGTATGTTTCCTGATGATGCCCAATATTTCAGTGGATTTTTGTGGCTTCTGCTGGAACGTTGGACAGATAGTTTCATAGAATTATAAGTGATAACACAAGTGTGTTTACTGAGTTGTAACTTTAAAAGCCATTGTGATAATTATAATAAGTATAGGGCTGCACAACTAGAGTCTTGTCGGGGAGTGGTCGCTACAGTCTTTGAGATGCCATGGTGTATTAAAACTGAAAACGTGGGAGAGCAATACACTTCTGATTGTTTGAATGGCTTGGAGGGATAAGAGGTAGTATGACCTTAATATGAAGGGACTGAGGAAGAGGATGGAGTGCTGGAGAAAATAAAAAATAACATAAATAAAGCAAAACCAGAGTGGATGAGTAAAAAACTGGAGAGGATGTCTGAGGAGAAGTGTTTTAGGACTAAACACTGGAGTGTGGGGGAACAAGTCCAGGAACAGTAGGTTGCAGAAGTTTGTTTAGTATTTTAGGACTACAGCAGTAAGAGAGCTGGAGAAGGGGAGGATTGAGAGGGAAAAAGGATGGAAGTTTTTTGTAGAATGAAAAGAAAAGGAGATGCAGGATCCCTGTGAAGAACATGAGATTGACTTAATTGTTCTCAAGTCTCAGTGTGTCTGCTGATCAACAAGTAGTTTTGATGAAATCCCTTCACTTAATTTATTTAACCTCTAGCAGCTGGCATGGGAAGATAAAGAGCCCTTCTTATGATCAAATATTGGCTCACGATAGTACTTAAAGCTGCCAGTGAATTGGTAGTGTAAAAGAGGTATCACATGGTTTCATCTGATTAAATATTAAATAAAATCATTATTATTTATTATTAATTAATGATTATGATTATAATTAAATATTGTTCTAAATTAGGTGTTGGAGACTCCCAAGTGAAGTATGCAGTAGCTTCTCAATAGAGGTTTTTAATGCTGCCTTTATTAAGCTATTCCATAAATAGGGGCATGAAGTCTGGTGCCATTCTCTACAGGACCTTATCCCTAAGCCATATGCAGGAACCATTGTGCTGTGGGAATTGTGTAAGCTGGGAACGAGATCATCTGTAGGGCTTCAGCTGCCTTTGCTCTCAGGAATTCCCTGCCTCATTCATTACACCACTGTCTTCTAGAACAATATTGTGGCTTCAATATGTTCTGAAAATAGATTTGTTTGTGACAAAGTTGAAATGGAAATAGGAGAAAGTGACCAGAATGCCTATGGTATGTTAGTGTACTTAGGCTTTGTTTCAATGCTTAAGGAATTACCGATAATCAGTACTGTGAAATTCTTATTTGACCAAAATTGCTGTCTAGTTTGAAAATCATGTCTGCAATAATTTCGTTTGTGTTCATCAGTTCTCAACAGGGCAGACTAATATTAATGCGTTGTCTTTCTCAGGGACCCCTATGATTCCTGTACCAATGGGCATTATGGCTCCTGCTCCAACTGTAAGTATTACAGTAGGAATGAGATTATAGCCAAATAAAATGGAGAGTAAGATGTAGTAGATGTCAACAGTGGTTTTGTTTTGCTCTATTCCATCAGACTTCTACTATGAAAGAAAATGCTTAATTTTAAATGCAACTATAATGCAAATGTTATGCTAATTTCTGACCTAGACAGAGTTTGAAGTAATGTCTGGAGCTACCAGCTGCAGAGGTGAAGCAATTATTGTTCTTGCAAGAAGACATACTTCTCTCAAATACAGGTTTAGGCTTTGCCTTTGGATCATTTGTGCTCTTCCTGTGCAGTACAGTTAGATCAGGGAGATTCCAGGTCTTTTGCTCTGGAGTTTGTAGCCATGACATAGTACCCTGGAGGCATTATCTCATCCTGGTTTATAAGGCTGGGTTGTCCAAAAACAAGTGCTTTGACAGCTTACAGATAAGCTTGCTGTCTACATAATGCAGGAAAAGGAATAGTTGCATGTAATATCCATCTATGGAAGAGCAAATGAAAAGTTTCTTTGTCTGTCTTACTAATTCCAAGTTGGAAGGGAAGTTTATGATTTTGGGGTGGATAAAAGTGTGCTTTAAAATATAAAGGTTACTTTTTGACTTGAAGGTGAATTACCATTTGTGCAATTATGCAGAAGTGAAATCTCCCCAAAATACAGAATTTTTGGATAGCTTGTATTATCTCCTACAGGAGTATATGTTCATGGTAACCAGTGTGTTTAAGACAAAGATACTGAAACAAATCTATTATTCAGTTTTGTGATTAAAATAGTTTTTAGTAAGTGACACTTCTACAAAGGTGTTCTGAGAAGAGAGACTGTGCATAAGGACTGTTAAATCTGAGGTGAAAGAAGTGCAGCAAAATGGAGCAGATGATCATGCCTATCTTTGTACAGTTAATTTACAGATGTTTGCTCCTTAACCTAAAGAGGCTTTGGGTTGTGTGTTGATTACGTAAAGCAGTACTGTTTATTCGCTGTGTGGAAGCTTTAAGATCATGTGTCATGTGTCCATTGAAGCCTTTGAGACAGAGTTACTTTTCTATTCAGAGCTTGCTTTTTGCACTGCTAGGTAAGGTAATTCAACTTCCAGTGACTCAAATGTTGCAAACTAGTTATTTGTAGGAGAAATAATACCTAATGTTACTGTATGCTCAGCGTGAGACCTCCAGTGGCTGTGTTCAGTTACACCTTTTGTTATCTTCCTTTGCCAGAAAATGGCCATCTTTTTTTGTGTTGTAGCAAGTATTAAAGCCTGAACTGCTTATTGGTGTCTTACTTCATAAGCCTAACAAAGGTTCGTATGAAAATTCAAATTTGAAATAAATGTGCATCCCAAAGTCTTTTATCTTATGTATTTAAATGTAAAATAAAGCATTGGATTGGTTTGGTTTTTAAACTTCTCCTCCTCTTTATAGGTATTAGTTCCTACCACAGTGTCTATGGTTGGAAAACATTTGGGAGTCAGAAAAGACCATCCTGGCTTAAAGAACAAAGAAAATGATGAAAACTGCGGTCCCACTACTACTGTTTTTGTAGGCAACATTTCGGAGAAGGCCTCAGACATGCTCATACGGCAGCTTCTAGCAGTAAGTACAGCAGATTGCTTGTTAAATTTCATCCCTGGCTGATGAATAAAGTAATGACCCACAAGCAGTGTATTGAAACTAAAAGCAGAACTATTCCCACTCACTGGAATTCAGTAAGTGAAGAGTACCGCTTTTTTACACTATAGATATGTGTGAATATATAGACCTATTTTATTCTTAGTAGTGTTTACCCTTTTTTCATTTGATCATCTTCTGCAAAAAGTGGTTACGTTTTTGTAATATTTTAAATATAAAATAAAAATTAATTATATTTCTCTTAATTGCAGAAATGTGGCTTGGTTTTGAGTTGGAAGAGAGTGCAAGGGGCATCTGGAAAACTTCAAGGTAACTGTTGATGCTTTTCAAAATCTCTAGACATACTCTTGTTTTTATTACCTGGCAGCTTTTTTAATATCTTGACACATTGCTATTCTTAATCATTTTGTATTTTAAGATACTGTAATATGATAGCTGCTAAATACTTTCTGGTAAAGGGCTAGTATTTTCTGGAATTGAGACAGAATAAAATAATAAAATTGAGAAGGGTTAAATTAAAAATGTCTTGGGAGCCCTAGTTTTGTCTTACTTTTCTTTTCCGAAACGGAATGATTTTATAGACTATTCCTGAGAAAGGTTTGCCAGTTTGGACTTAGTCCCCAAAGGAAGATACTATTCTAACATTGCTAGAAGTTATTTCCAATAATATGTATTGTCCTTCTCTATGAAGGAGGTTTTCCTTACGTAAAATTTACCTTCCTTATTGTCGAGTTGAAAAGATTCATTTTTTGTGACCCTTCTCCAGTGATTGCAGGAGACAATTTTGGTTGCTATTTTTTTGTTGTGTTTTTATATCTTGCTAGGCTTGTGGGTTTTTTTTCTTTTTAAGGATGTAATTTAGTTCCTTCACCTTTTTTATATATCACACTTTTTTTATTTTGCTGTCATAAAATTTTTTTCTCATTTAAAAGTTCATGTAACTGTTGTGAAGAACCTGGTTTCAAATACCCTTCCCTCTAGGTTAACAATGAGCTGTTGATTGATGCCCTTGGTCATCAGACAATTGCAAATCCACCTGAGATGTCATCATATAGACTGCATTTCTTAGTTAAGACAGATATGTCAAAAGCTTTACAAACACAATCACCAAATTGTTTGAGTTGGAAGGGGCCTTTTAAAGTTCATCTAGTCCAACCCCATTTAAAGAGCGGGAACATCTTCAACTAGATCAGGTTGCTCAGAGCCTCATCTAACCTGACTGTGAAAGTTTCCAGGGATGGGACATCTACCATGTGTGTACTGGTTCCATCTTATTTACTGGACTGTTAATTATATCAAAGATGAGTTCAATGAGTGAACTTTTGAGTTTTTATGATGTGAACACCTGGCTTTTAAAAAAATAAGTGGCTATGTTCTGGGTTTATTGATTCAAAACACATTTTTAAACAAAGTAAATTTACCTGAACAGCTTTAATGCTTTTACTTCTCATTTCATTCATCCATTTCAGCCTTTGGATTTTGTGAGTACAAAGAACCAGATTCCACACTACGAGCACTGAGACTACTCCATGACCTCCAGATTGGAGAGAAGAAGCTGCTGGTCAAAGTTGATGCAAAGACAAAGGCTCAGCTAGATGAATGGAAAGCAAAGAAAAAGGCATCTAATGGGGTATGTGTATAGCGTGTAATTTGCGTTCTTTTGGTAGGATGTCGGTGTAACGTATTTGCTAGATCAGACTGTGAGCATGTCTCAGTTTCTACTCCTTTCTGTGTCTTTAATTCCTTTTAGGATTTTGCCAGAATCACATTAATGAGCCTGAAGATATGTTGAAGGGCAGAGAAGTGTAAGCTCTTAATTCCATAGTGTTTGAATTTATCTGCAAGCTACAACTACATCTCTAGAATCAATTCTGTAATTCATTATAAAGTATAGTAATAGGCGCTCTATATTTTGATTCTGTTTCTTCATTTTTGTTTAGAAACTCTTGAAAGTGCTTAAACCCTAGAAGAAGTTACTCTGTCAGTCTGTAAATTGGCTGTCTGAAAGGAATTGAGGTTTCTTTCCCCTCCACTAATGATCTTCTGGAACAAATCAATGAAAAGGAAAGAAGTAGATCATTCAGTAGAAGAAACAGTTACCAGGCAGAGGGCAGCTTTCAGACATTTAGTAGATGGGAAAATTAATTTCGTATTATTCCTTTCTAAAACTAAGGATCTGATCTGGTATAATTGCAGATATTTGGTATGTTGAATTCTTGTTGAGATGCAAAGATACTTAAATGACAAGTTTGCATTGAAATTGATTGTGTCCGTTTCTTTGCTGAAATAGTGTATTTCAACCCCAATCAAGTTGGGCTTTGTCTCTACCTCCTAAAGTTTTGCATGTGCCTTAATATATTACTTAAAAGTTTTTTCTCTAAAGTCAAAGTGAGAAGAGGTTCTTGTTTAGAAAACTAAAAATGCTAATCACACTGTAGCAGGTAAATTTTTAAAATTCCAGTTTGGAATTTTCTTAAATGTATGTAGACTATAGTGGAAACACAGATACTTCTATTTCATTTTACCTAACCAGAAGTAGAGGCATAATGATGATGACTTGAAGTACTTTACATGTTTTTGTGTACCCTGTGCATGGGATTAAATGCAATGGCTTAGTAAAGCAGAGTGCTTTACTGTTTTACTTTGTGGGGTTTGAGTGGTGTACTGTACCAGCTCTTCGCCTAGGTAAGGGCTTGATTTGACTGCCCCCTCATTCTGTACTTCCTGGTTTCATGTCGGTGTCACCTGTCATACTGTACTTCACAGCTGATGTTACAAACAAGCTTAAAGTATTTCTAGAGTTCTTGTACATCTCTCATGAATTTTGTTTTCTGTGAGCCCCTGTGAGTTACAGTCAGTCTGGGGGGATTGATTGTAATAAAGCAGTGGGTACTGTTCGTGGCTTAGGTGAAAGCAACTGTATGAGCCCATTCTCTTGAACTGTAGAATGAGACTAGCTCCATGTTTTTTGTTGGGTTTTGCTGGATTTGGTAGGGTTTTTCCTCTTTTTTTTGTGGTGGTGCAGAGAAAGGATGTGAATTGCTGAGGAGTATTGATGAAGTGCATTGTAATCAAACTGCTTGCAATTCCTTTCATACCATCATTGGTGTACTGGTGCCACTTGGATCCAAAAGTTGCAAATTTTCTTGAATATTTTGAATTAAGAAGTCAAGCATGTATACTACAACACAATTTCATATAGAGACACACCAAGCAAACCTTCATCTAATTAGCTCCTCTCCCTGATCACTTCTCCCTGGATCTCTTCAATTCCACCCCCTGTCACTACCTTCTAGCTCTTTTCAGCCTGCTCCTCCTTGGCCTGGCAGCTTCTTCAGCTCCAACTGAATCCTCCCTTCCCCCTCATTCTTAGCTGCTGCTCCATCAGACCCTTCCCTCCCCCTCACTCCACCCACCAACTTATCGCTTGACGGGATACCCAGCTGGATTCTCAGGTGAGATTCCATTTTTCTAAAAGATTCAGGGGATCAAGAGGTGGGCTACCTTGCTCAGTGTGCAGATCATCGTTCTACCCTTTCATGTTGTGTTTAGTGAAAGGCACTTCTTTGTGTTCCTTTTCCTCCCTACAAGGTTGAAAGGGGCAAAAAGATGAGGAACTGCGAAGTACTTGATCAACAATAATTAAAAGTAAAAAAAAGTTTGTTGTGCAAGGAATGTTTACCCTAACAATGTTTCTTTAATATAGTTCTCCCATTTGAAGTTGCAGCTTGGAAATTTTAGGTAGGCATTCATATTGCATGCCACTCAAGTAGAAGGCTTTGAGGAACTGCTGTTGAAGTGACTTGAAGTTCTGGAACATAGAACGCAAAACTTTTGACCAAGAGCTGCACTATAGTGATTGCCTTTCTGGGAGCGTGTGGGTGCGCTCTCTTTTCCTGTCTACTGCCTTAATCACCATTTTTCTGTTCTATTTTATTATGCAATCCTATACTTGCTCTCTGTAGCCATTCCATAAAACTGTGCAATAAACTGTGGTATTGCCAGTGTGAAAAGATCTGACTAATATAATGCAATTGATGGTTACTTGTAGGTGGTTTGGTTTTCATGTGGTGAGTTGTTTTCTTTTGTATGGGTTTGTTCATCTTTTTTTTTGTTTGGGGTTTTGTTTTTATATAGTAAATACTGTAGGGGCATGAATGTGATGATGAAAGGTGAACTTCTGATAAAGCCATTATTATTGTCAATTTGTTGAGTCCTGTTACTTTGCCATTTTTCCTTAGAACTCCAGACCGGAGACAACAAATGACGATGATGAAGCACTGGATGAGGAAACGAAGAGAAGAGATCAGATAATTAAAGGGGCCATTGAAGTCTTAATACGAGAATATTCCAGCGAGCTCAATGCCCCCTCCCAGGAATCTGACTCTCACCCCAGGAAGAAGAAAAAGGAAAAGAAGGAGGACGTATGTGTTTTGATTTTGGACAAAACAGATTTTTTTTTCTTCAACTCACCTTTATATAATGGCCAAACCTTGTGCAAATACTTTAAACCTAAACTTCTGATGAGAAAACAAATCAACAAGCATTGATGTCAGCAGCAGTTTCTTTTTTTTTTTTTTTTTTTCTCGTTTTTTTTTTTTTTTTTTC
>VXAD01003107.1:325067-531032 GCA_013399195.1 Dicrurus megarhynchus
AGATGTTGTTGTGAAGAGCTTTTTTTTTTTTTTTTTTTTTTTCCCGAGCTGAAAGCTAGTCAGTTATAGACACCATCCCTTCAGGATGGTTTAGGCATTTAAGCACCTAAACTTCTTGGAACAACAGGTTTGAATCTGGGCAGGACTGAACCGACCTTTCATCCCTCTGAAGGTGGAAATACTGAATTTAGTGCAGTTTAATCTGTATGTGCATGTAGGGTTTTTCAGATAAGAACTTAAAAAACAACTGTAAAGAGTTCCTGCATAACATCCACTTCCAGTGAAAGATGCCAGGGCGCTATTGTAATGCCACGAATTTGGTAGTTTTTGACAAAATTCTGTCTGCTTATAGTATGCATTCTTGTAGTGTGCCTTGATCCAACTGGTTGCAGCTGTCTACCCATATGTGGAAGCACTTCATTAGTTGTGTATGTCCTTGAAGGGATCTTTCAGGGATGAAAGGCATATTGTAATCTTCCTGCCGTACAAAATCACTTTTATACACGTCTCAATTTGGCTGGATTTGGTCAGCCAGCTTTCCTATCTTGTGCAATGCAAAAAAACCCACGTTAAGTAGGATGAATGTTCTGGTTTAGACCTGCTTCTGTGAATGACCTTTTTATGGATTAAAACAAAATGGAGAAGGGGGAACAAGGATAAGCAAACTCAGACTTAGCTTTTCCAGCGAAGTTTCTAACCATGGGAAAAAAGGCTTTCCCACCTACTATTCTGCACCTTATATGAAAGAGATTGGAAAATTGTTTGACCAAGATTTTTACCTACTTAAGTCTTCTGCAAAGTACCTGTTCCAAGGCAATGATGCAGTTTCAAATGCTTATGGAGTATAAGTGTGGTGCAAGAAACATCTCCCTCAAGGGAGCAAGTCTGTCTTACCACAACATTGTTAGTCATGGCCGACCTGAGGTATAAAAGTGCTGAGCTGAGAATTTGTTTTTCTTTCCTCTCCCTCCCTTTGGGAGATGTTTTCTTCAATGACAATTTGAAAATGAGTCACTGTCTAATGCTATCAGCTGTATTTTTTTGTTACAAGCACTGTTACAATGTGTACTGTCCTGTGGGTAAATATATATATATATATATATATGGCCATGAATGATGCCAGGTAGTTAAACATTGTAAGAGGCTTTTGCAGTCATGGAAGAGCTGGGTGCTATGTCCCTGTGACAGAGCATTATTCTCTTGGCTCTGTGTTGTGTAGAACTTCACTAATCTGAGCTAGTCAAGTAGCCAAATAAGCTCTTTTAAAATACACAGCACTTGTGGGTTGAAATTGCACCCCATCATCCTTCCCCTACTGGGAAGGAAGACAAGAAACGTGGAAGTTGCCATCTTTGGCCTGTGTGGATAGAGGTGGGAGTGAAGAGATGGTATTAGCTTGTTCTCTTGTCCATAAAGGAGAGGGGAGAGAAAGACTGTTGAGGGTGGGGGTGGAAAGGGAAGGTGGATGCAGATATTGTGGGGGCGGTGAGGGGGGTGTGGAAACTCACCAGCTTTGGGGCTGTTGTCCCCTGAAAAGTGAAGATGACTCCCACTGGTGTTAGCAGCAGAGGTTGTTAGTTCTTCTGGGTGAAGGCATGACTGCTGTGGGGGAGTTGAAAATGTGTGCGGGGAGCTGAGAGTGAGTGGAATCTGGTTTTCAATTTCAAGCACGGGGGAACCTCGCTAATTCGCACTAACTATAAGCAGGTGCAATCTACCAAATTCTGCGAATTAGCGAGTAAATAAAATCAAGACATACCCACTGCAAATATACTTATTTATTTTGGCAAGTGTAGCTTAGCCTTGTTTCTGATGCTACCATAGCGTACTAATATCCTGTAGTACACAGGTAATTCAGTGAAGTCTTACTAACATGAGACATCACTATATGTTTTAAGTAGTTCAGCAAAGGGAGAATTAGCGAGGTTCTTCTGTAACTTTGTTGAATCAAAGAAATGAGATCACAGCAATACGATATTGCTTTGTAGTACAAACATACAAAACATTGTTTTTCAGAGTAGTGTGCAATCTATTTTTAAAAAAAAAAATCTCCGTGGATTTTTCCGCAGATTTTCCGCAGATTTCCAGTGGCCCCACTGATACCTTATCCACTCATCACCAAGGTTCGTTTACATTGTAGGCTTTGACAATGACTATGTTTACTGCTAGTTGCCAGATTTGTGACTCTTGTCCATCTGATTTTTTTTTTTTTTCCACTCATTAACATCAGACTGTCAGGTTTGGTACTGCAGAAGGACTTTATTTATCTCTTGCAAGACTGGTTGAAAACTTCTAACCTTCAGCTTTTCTCTTGTTCTCCTGTGTCAGTACAGATGGCTGTTAATGCTTTTACTCCTGTCCCCCTTGTTTTTTAGGAGGATATAAATGCTATAGAAATGGAGGAAGACAAAAGAGACCTGATATCAAGAGAGATCAGTAAATTCAGAGACACACACAAGGTAGTATTCTTGTTTTTGCACTTGATACAAATTAGGCTTTTTCAAAATCCAAAAAACCACTATTATAAAATTTAGCAGTACATTGCAATATCACTTAAAATGATGTTTATATTAGGTTTAATATACATGTAGTTCTTTACAAGTCAGAAAAAGACAGTTGCCACGTTAAAGTGGCCCGTGACATCTTTATGCTAAGTCGTTGATTGCTACTGAGTATTTTTCAGTCTTCTCACTTCAGCATGAATAAAGGCAGCTTAAGTTGCTACACATACATTAAGATATTTGTAAGTGAAGGCTAAACGGGGTGCAGTATAAGACATACACTTGAGTGTGTTTCTCTAGGTAGATTTGTAACATTATCCAAGATTTTTGAAGAGATGAAACGTGAATTAAATTAGTCTTTTATTTTAATAGTTCTAAGTTAAGAGTGGGGGAAGATTAAAACTAGGTCAGTGGTTACCAGACTTACCAAACTTTAGATGCATGGAAGAACTGTAAATTCCCATAAAGCTAATCTATTCATTGACCCCCACCATTATGATAGAGATCATATGGTGACTAATGCAAGATGAAACTCACAGCTTGGAAAGTAACATGGAATAGGATGTAAGTATGAGTTTCTGTTTTTTATTATACTTATGGATGCCCCCTCAGAAAAATATGCAAAGGGGTAACTGGCTTGGAAATATTTGTGCACATCAAGTCCCACCCCAGGGTCCCCACTTACAGAAGTTTCCACTAATGCTAGTGCATCTGTGAATGTTTCTGCTTTGGAAAGCGATAGTTGCGGATCGGAGCACAACTATGCATGTGATGTTCTTATTTCAGTGTTTCGCTTAAAGTTGGTATTAATTTTTCCCCAACAAGATTGGAGTGGTCCTTGGCCTAGGAAAGTATCAACAAGCTGCTCTTTTGAGCACACACTTTTCTTTCAAAATACCCCCAAATCAACATTAAAGAAAATGTTGAGGATACAGCAAGGTGAATTGTGCCTGTGTTGTTTGGCTTTACCACATGCAGTCTCTGGGGATGGCACCATGTTTTCATGCAACTGTATCAATATAAACACAGGTGACTACACGTTATTGTATGTACATGTATTCAGTTTTTCTCTTGACTGAAGTTGTTCAAGATACAGACCTGGGGGGAAAAAAATCTAGAAAAAGTCATCTGGAGAAGCTCAGCAATTGAATGTGAAACTGGTTAGTGGTGAAACTTCAGTAGAATTATGTTCAATTCCGAGCCCCGAGTTGTCACTGATCCTAAGATGCAAAAAAGTAATACTTCTTATAAAATTGCAAACAAAACAAAGAAAAACCGAGCTTCATTGTTTCAGAAGCTGTTGGGCATTTCACTGCCTTTGATTTGTATTATTGGGGGGCTATTTTGGGTTTCTTAACATTAAAAATCAACTGGAAGTAGTTATTGTGTATATTGGATATGTTTAAAAGGGGCTGTTGAATCCTTAGCAGCTGGCTAGTGAGCACAGTGAACCTTTGCATGTTTTTGGTATGAGTTTATAAACAATAACGACAGACTGTCAGGGTATCAGCATTGCAGGGGGCGTCCATTTACAGCACGGACGAGTCTGAAGAGAGCTCAAGGTAAGATTTATAATTCTTCTACCTGTTCATTTCTGTTCATTACTTCAGTTTATCTGATAGTTTTCCCATCCCATTACCCTTTCAGATCCTTTTATTTAGGTTTACAGAAGTTGATTGAGGTCAGATTTTGATTACAAAACAGGCCAGTTTATTTTTTCAATTGGATTTTAAGAAAGCGGACTTAGGAAATGGATTTTAATATACCAAAACTTGAGTGTGTGTATTTACACTTGTGTGAATATATTTTTAATAAAAGAAAGAAACCCACTCTCTTGAGAAATCTCACCACAAAGTTGTTGAGAGTGGTGAAAAATCAGGCGTCCAACTAAAGAAATTTCTATTGGAACATCTAAGATAACCTGTAAGTATCAACCACTTCAGTATGTAAACTTTCTTTAAAAGTATATGAAATTTGAGGTAAGTTGTTTTTAAAAAAGTTGACAACCTAGTTTAACATTTGACCCTACTGACGTTTAACACTGTAAAGCTCCTGGATAATGCAGTCCTTAGAAATCAGTTTTTCAGCCCAGTGTATATTATAGGATCTAAGTTTTATTTTTTTCACATCAGTTTTCTACCAATTCCTACCATTTTTAGTCCCTTTTTCCTTTTGTGATTTCAATGTATCCAACATGGGTTTGCCTGTATTGTGCTGTCAATGCAGCATAGTTTCACTGGATACATTAATCACTAGTGAATTAGCTTTATTTCTGTAATCCTTTGTCGGTTCTCTGGTCCCTGTGCCTATGGCAGAAGAACATTAATCAGGTAAGATTGCTTTTTAAAGTTGTCTTAAATGCTTTGTTGAAAAGAAAAGAACAAAAAAACACAAACCAGAGAAAATGCTGTTTCATTGTTCCAGTTTTTAATTTCATTTCAGTGATGGTAAACGTGGAGCCAAAGGGGATAAACCTGTTTATTCTGCTCAATATTTGTTCAAAAAGTGGTATTCTGGCATCCATCAGGTTGAAACTTGGTATATTTGGTTGTTATTTGGTATATTTGTGAACCGTGTACTTGCTCTTCCTCCCAGAAACATAGCTAATAGGCAAGGTTAATCCAGTGTTGGCGGTCCATGTCCTAGCACAGCATCTGTAAGTTAACACATAACAATTGCTTCCAAGGATGGATTTATCTATCATTCTGTTGATGTATTTTCTATTGTCTTATAGGAATTCTGGTCATAAGAACTGTTTCTAATTGAAAAAAAAGTGGCAATTTTGTACAATTTTTAGTAAAACTGTAGCAGGTAACCTTTAGTTTCTGTGTTTCAAAAGAGCTATTTCCAACCTTTTTTTAACTGTCTCCATCTTGCAGTCATGGAAGTTAAGATTCCATTCTGCAGAGTCCAGTTCTTACCAGTGAACACTTAGAACTTTTTTAGGGAGGGAAAAGGGGAAAAGTGTCAGTTTTCTTCACTATTTAACCACAGGCACTATGTGTAAGTGGATATGTTTCTTTATCCAAGTTTTCATCTAGGATGGTTTTGGTGTGCCAAGACTTTTTGGGAAACAACTCACTGTCCCAGTAAGCATTCCACTGAAATATATTTTCTTAATTGAACAGAGTTAATTTTATCAGCTGGAAGTTCACTTTGCTTGTACCCAACTGGCTTATAGGGCCAATGGAATTTGAGTCCCACCTGAATCCTGACTGGTAGTGCACTCTGAATGTGCAGTTTAGTCAGCTCATAATACAAGGCCAGCCCTACTCTGCTAAGGTTGGAGATTGCTGGTCTGTGTAGATCTATGCTTTTGCACGAAACTTAGTCTTGTGATTGCTGCATTTTGATTTCATACTTACGAGTTCCAAAAAACACCCACCAAACCCTATTTAATATTTTAAAATTAGTGGCGGTTTTGGTATTTCCATTACCAGCCTTGTGTGTTGCGCCGGGAGTATCCAGTTTGTGTAACTACAAAATTAACTATGGAAGTTCTCTTGTTGGTTTTTAGAAACTGGAGGAGGAAAAAGGCAAAAAGGAGAAAGAAAGACAGGAAATTGAAAAAGAACGCAGAGAAAGAGAAAGGGAACGGGAGCGTGAACGAGAAAGGAGGGAGCGTGAAAGAGAGAGGGAGCGTGAACGAGAGAAGGAGAAGGAACGGGAGCGTGAACGGGAGCGAGATAGGGATCGTGACCGAACTAAGGACCGAGACAGAGACCGCGAACGAGACCGAGACCGTGACAGAGATCGTGAAAGGAGTTCAGATCGCAACAAGGATCGGAGCAGATCAAGGTAAATGTACTTCAGTTGCTCTTTATTTTGCATTTTCTTAGTGCTCTTTACTAAATGCATATAGTTCAGTAGATCAGCTGCCATTTAAAAGAAAATGATCCTTGCAGAAGATCATAGTAACAGCAGGAAATCCAAATGGGAGAACACATCGTTTCCCCCACAGCACAAGAATATGAAAACTGCAATATGCAGGAAGCAACTCTCAAATCATGACTTAAGCATACTGTCTGAATCTCAAATCTCTCCTATTTTTCATTATTAGCTTTATTCCTGTTTAGGCTTATCTTATATTTGTGGTATTTTTTAGCTTAAGCAGGTTTAGTATTTCCTTTGTTGTGTGGTGGGCTTCTTGGTTGGATTTTGGAGGGTTTTTTTAAGTTGGTTGTGTTCAGTTTTTTGTTTGTGGCTTTTTTAGTAAAAGCAAGGGGATTACTCTTTCAAGCTGTAATTAATCATATCATATTCTGAGTGCTGCTTTTACATTAAATCGTCTTGTCAGAAGTGTTACAATGGTCTGTAAGCCACATAAACATAGAAGATTTATTAAGGATACCCTTTATTTGTGGTGTTTTTAGCTGTGGAGAACTGCTAACATAGTCTGATAAGGAATTGCCACATGCTCATGCTTCGTTTCTGTAGATACTGCTCTTTAATGGTTAGTGCTCAAACAACTACTTTTAGGTAAATGGGTTTTTGAATACCCATTATTAAGTATTGATTTTATGCCCATTTCTATACCAGCTAATCATCTTCTGCAGCTGCAGAACTAAAATAACCTGTAAGATGCTATTAATCATTTGACTGAATGGAGAGGAAGGCTCTGTACTGAACTTTGAGGGTTTTTGTTCCTTCAGAGAAAAAAGCAGAGACCGGGAAAGAGAACGGGAACGGGAAAGAGAACGGGAAAGAGAGCGGGAAAAAGATAAGAAGAGAGACCGAGAAGAAGATGAAGAAGATGCCTACGAACGACGAAAACTAGAGAGGAAGCTGCGTGAAAAGGAAGCTGCATATCAAGAGGTAGGTTGGAATTTTTAAGGTTCTTTAAATAAAAAAATGTTCCTGAGAGTTGATAACAAGGCCTCTAGTATAAAATATATCATTCCTTCACCTTTTCCTAAATATGTTTTAAATCATTTGAGTACATGAACTGGGGCAGACTGTGTAAGTCACTGTCAAAATAGACTTTTTATTCTGATGTTTTAAATTAAAATTATGCAAATTATTTATAATACAGTTGTTTTAAACAACAATCCAAACTAACTTTAAAGTAGTATTGCTGTTCTTAAAGTTCTTGAGGATTGGAGTTCTTTTCTTCTGTTGCAGCGTCTTAAAAACTGGGAAATCAGAGAACGAAAAAAAAGTCGAGAATATGAAAAAGAGGCTGAGAGGGAAGAAGAAAGGAGAAGGGAAATGGTAAGGCTTATGGTTTTACATGTAATTTTCCCTGCCTTGTTCTCTTGGTCCCATTTAGAATGGAATAGTCTACTGTTATATTTATGGATAGTAATAGAGCTCTCATTTTGTATAAAAGGCCATGTGTGTTTTTTAATACCAAAAAAATCCTCAGTTAATGGACTTGAAACAGAAGATGTCTAGTAAGTGGGAGTACTATTTAGAGTGAAAAATAAAGCCTAGTGGCTCGGTCTTGTGAAGGCAGAAGAGTGAGAAGCAGGCAGCTGTAAAATACTGTGGTCTGATCATCACGCACTGTTACATCTGTAACTTGTGTCAGATTTGTGACAAAACCTCCTGTGTGTTCTATGTCATGCAGGTGGAACTAGACCTGTTTTTTTAACTTCCAACCTGCTCATGTGCCCAAACCTTCTATGAGATATGATACAATATTCTTTAATGTATCTAAGCACTTTATAAACTCTTGTCTTTAGTTCACTAGTTGTGCAATTACCACAGTTATCAATGTAACACTTGGAAGTTTTGTTCGAAAAGACACTTTGCAAGATACATTATTCTGTAATCTCATCATTTCGTGCTAAAGCATAAAGAAGTTATTTTAAGTTTATGGGGTGTTATTTCACTTCATAGTTTCCCAGAGAAGGTGAGAAGATGTTTAGAGAGTAGATGATGGATTAGGAATTGCTTCAAAGCCATATATGCAAAGCAACACACAGGGGATTATAAAACACATTGTTTCATGTGGAATCCAAGTTTTCCCTCTAAATGCATGAGGGGAAAAAAATGTTTGAAGTGGACTCAAGGATATTTTCCATTCCTAATCCTCCTGCATGCTGGCTTTGGATGGCAGTTGTAGAAAGCAGTGTTAAATTTTTTGCTGAAATTACATCCATAATCATAATTTGTTTCTCAAAGTCATTAGCATAGAAGTATCCTACTGTTGGTTGAAGGATATTGCTTAGATACAGGTTATAAGGTCCTAATTTAATTTTCCTTAAAGAACTGGGGGTTTTGCCTTTTCATTTTATCAGAGGGGGGGAAAGTGTCTCCTCTCTTTCTCCCTCGCCCCCTACAGTGTTAGGCCTGTACATTAATAGCACATAGGCCTGTACATTAGTCCCACATGGTTTGTATCAGTGATACAGCAGGAGAGTGCTTATCCTAGGAGCAGCCATCAGATTTGTTTCTGTGCATGACTGTCTTAAAAAAGCCTTGTCCCGGTTTGAAAGCAAACCAGTGAGACTCCAAGTAAGAAATACGATTTGATAGGAAAAGAAAATAAAATAAATGCAATAGCACAAAAGAAAACCACTGACAGGGTCAGAATACAACCTGACACCCTGTCAGTCAGGGTGGCGGTAGCAGTCCAATGAAGTGGTGGCTGCAGTCCTCCTGAAGTGGTGGATGTGGTTCTGTCGAAGCAGTGATCCTGTAGAAGGGTCTGCTCTTCCTTGGAAAGTCCAGTGGTGGCTATGTAGCTCTTGTCCTCGGGGAGTCCCGTAGGTAAGGGCTGCCTGTGGTGTTCCATACTCCTGATTATATACAGATGGGAATGCTCAGTTCCTCCTCCTGGGCGGAGCATCTCACAATGGGATGGTGAGTCATGAGGTAAGGCATTGATGGGCCCATGAACAGGAGATAGTCCGGAGAGAGTTACCTACGAGTCATGGGGCAGAGTCCTTGATTGCCCATTGAACAGAGATAGCTCCCGGAGGGAGTTATCAAAGGTGAGTCATGGTAGGAGACAATGAACATTGCCCCACCTGCTTTAACAGCTTGTGAAGATGGTGATAGAATACATACCTTTGGGCACATCTTACAATGTAACCTAGGACAAGCCTCTTGAAACAAAGCAGTGCTGATAAAATACACTTAGGCTGCCATGTTAAAATACCCAGTGCCAGACTTAATGGATCTGGAGAACAGGAACTTTTGATCCTCTTCATGTGTAATGTAAAACAAAAAAACCCAAATAAATATCGGAGCGGGGGGGGGTATGTTATATTTGCAAATCAGTGACACAATCCCAGTGGACCTTCTGGATGCAATATCAAAACTTTTCCATGATCTGTTTGGAAAACTCTGTATTTTTAGTTTGAAGCAGAGTAGATCTACAGTTAATTTGCTAATAATACTAATAAATTTTAAACTCTTGGAAAGGAAACCAGAAATCATTATTTAAGTTTCAATTCCTTACAGGCAAAAGAAGCCAAACGGTTGAAAGAATTCTTAGAAGATTATGATGATGACAGAGATGATCCAAAATACTACAGGTATGTCTTTGTATTCCTAACACCAAAATCTCCATTGTTCGTTTTAACACAGTTGTGGGATTTGTTGGCAGATGCTTATGGAGTTTGTATTTGACTGGTAATGTAGCAATGTAAGGGTTATAATGACCTAAATTTTTTAAGTGTCACTTGTTCAGTGACAGAGGGAAAAGGGAAGCTCCTTACTTCTGCTTGTTAATGCTTGGATGTTGCTGCTCGTTCCTACCACTTTACTTTTGGGTGAGGCAGGGCAGAGGTCATTGTAATGTCAAAGTAAGGTGCTGGGAGCAGGGAGAAGGAAACAAGTGTGCCTCTAAATAATTCACTGCAAAGAAGCTGTAAATAGTATGAAGGACAGGCTTGTTAATGTAAATGATTGGGAGCATCCTTCAGCATGGGACTAACTAACATTTGCATTAAACTAATTTAGCAGAAGTGGTTTTTGTCAAAAACCTGTAAAACTTGATTGTTTCTCTAGAGAGATCAACAGCTATATTCTCTACTTATGATTAATGTGGTGGGGTAGATTCTATACAGTAAGGTTGAGAACTGGTATCTTAGATTCTTCTGTTACAAAAACAGAGGATGCCAGATGCTCTTATGAATCTTACTTTCATTTAGTGCGAGATATATCTGTATGAAGTTTTTCTTGTACTGTGGTACAAGCCTCTCATTGAAGTGTTCTTTCAAGTACAAACTATATATCTTTTGTAGGGGTAGTGCTCTTCAGAAGAGGCTACGAGACAGGGAGAAGGAGATGGAAGCAGATGAACGAGATAGGAAAAGGGAAAAAGAAGAATTAGAAGAAATTAGGCAGCGTCTTCTGGCTGAAGGACATCCAGATCCAGATGCAGAACTCCAGAGGGTGAGTTGCTGTTGGTCTGACAGGAAAAAGAGAGTCCTTTGTAATCTGGTTGTATTGAGCGAAATTGCATAAGAGATCTGATATTTTCTATTTTCTCTATTCACTTTTTCTTAAAAAGAAGTCCAGACAAGCAGTAAGAACAATGGAAACAAAAAATAGCTTTCTAGATCAACATCTAGATTTGATGGAGTTTGAAAACAAATTTGAATTAATCAGTATTCCTTACAATAATGCCAGTAATTACATGTATTTTTCTTGACTAACAGTCTCCTAAAGAGGAGGATCTTTATATTTCTTTTCAAACGATACTGGTTTTGAGAGAGCTGCTGTTTTTGCTAATTGCCTCTTTCACTGTAGATGGAGCAGGAGGCTGAGCGGCGTAGGCAGCCACAAATAAAACAAGAGCCAGAATCTGAGGAGGAAGAGGAAGACAAGGCGGAAAAAGAAGAAAAAAGAGAAGAGCCAGAGGAAGAGGAGGAGGAGCCTGAACAAAAGCCCTGCCTTAAACCAACTTTACGACCCATCAGTTCTGCTCCATCTGTTTCTTCTGCTAGTGGAAATGCAACTCCTAACACACCTGGTGATGAATCTCCCTGTGGCATTATTATCCCTCATGAAAATTCACCTGAACAACAGCAACTGGAGGAGCATCGACCCAAAATAGGACTTAGCCTCAAATTGGGCAAGTTTACATTTTATTTCAGTCTTCCATATGGGATCAAAATGAAAATTGTCAAGCTGAGTAGTCACATGGTTTTCCAAATATGTCATATGTTTTGATGTACTTATATCAAGTAGTTGTTATCCAGATGCTGTGCTTGAATTGTCCTACCCAGAAGATACTCTCTTCTGGGAGATATAGAGCTCTCTTCATCCAAAACCTTGAGGGCAAGAAAGGAGGGAAGTTTAGGCATGTTCAAGAGCTAATTTTTTTAGGAATGTTCTGAACTGGGATTGGTTATTTCCACAGGCTTTTCCACCTTAATGTGTCTGTAAATATATATTTTAAAACTCATTGCTACTTTTCATTAGTATATGTTAAATTTAAGACCTAGGTAGTTCTTAAGTTTACTTAAGACCCTTTTAAAGAAAAAAAAAATCAGATTTCTTTTCTTGCTTTTAGAATATCACAATGAACTGATGACAGTTGTGAGTGAAATTTGAGCATAGAGTTCCTTAGTACTTAAGCAATTTCCTGCTGTTTAAAAAAAAATAGATCCGAGCAGCTGAAATAAGAATATTTGTGTTCCAGAAGGTTTGTGTATTTATTATTTACTATTTTGATTAAATTATGCCAGGCTGCACTTTGAGCTTACACTGTGTTGTATCTTGAATGATGAGAGACTGTATGGTATTGGGCTGATTAACACTTTTCTTATGCATGACAACCTTTCACTTCTGTGCTCTGTCTTTGCTAAGGTTGGAACTCAATGATAGTCTTCCCTCAGAGAGACTGCTAATTTTTTTTAAGGCCGAGAGGGAAGACCCTATTTTTCAAAAGGGTCAGAGACTTGAACAAACTCCATTAGACATCTTTACCTCTTTTGCCACTTTTATAACAGAGTTTGAGAGATGAAAAGCCAATGCCAGGCATTCACAACCATTTATGTAGCATACAAACCAATATTCCTCAAGTAATGGGGGAAGAGCAAACTAGCTTCAGTTGCAGTTGATGAATGTGTTATTCTGTCTTTTGGGTTGTAGGTGCCTGCAATAGTCCTAATCAGCCCAATGCTGTAAAAAGGAAGAAGCTTGCTGTGGATAGTGTTTTCAATAAATTTGATGATGAAGACAGCGACGATGTGCCCCGGAAAAGGAAACTTGTTCCCCTGGATTATGGAGAAGAAGATAAAAGCAGTATCAAAGGCAGTGTCAATACAGAAGAAAAGCGCAAACATATTAAGAGTCTCATTGAGAAGATTCCCACAGCAAAACCAGAGCTCTTTGCTTATCCTCTTGACTGGTCAATTGTGGATTCAGTAAGTAGATTTCATTTAATCATTTTAAAAAAGACTTAATTTTTCCAAGTAAACCTTATAATTGAATAGAAAAACAAGGTTACTGGAACCCCAGTGGATTGGAACATCATCATCAAGTGGAGTCAAACTTGAGTCCTCTGTTTATTGCTCATACATAATCCTTATTCTGAAGTAGGCCTGCTTATTTTTGTTTGGTCTCTCTTGAATTGCCATTAATTGTCAAGCAGTTTTATGGAAGGAGAAAAAAGACCCTGTAAAAACATGTTTGAGTGACTCTCAGAAATACTTGCAGATGCCGAATGTCAAAGGGTTATATCATTGATAGGAAAATGTATCTTCTGCTAAATAGCTGTTTGAGTCTTCTAGATGCCTGTTGGGCAACTCTTGCAACAGAGTGAAGTTTAAGGTAATTATTCATTTTGGTTTTGTGGTTTTTTTCCCAGACACTAATGGAACGTCGAATTAGACCATGGATCAACAAGAAAATAATAGAATATATTGGTGAAGAAGAAGCCACACTAGTTGACTTTGTTTGCTCTAAGGTTCGTATCTTCTGTGCTCTCTGTGAAGTTTGGGGTTTGCTCCCTGTTTAACTGCAGCAGTGACTGCTGGATCTGTATTTGGAAGCAGTCTGTTCTTAGCTTCTCAGTAATCTGTGATACTGGTCAGCAGAGACAGTTGGTGTACTTGGAATCAATATGTACCCTAATGTTTTACAAATTTACCTTCCTTGATGCCTATGCACAATATGTACATGCTAGATGCTCTGATGTCTGATAGAGAAACATGGAACCAGAGAAAGAAATAATCAGTTGACAAGAGCAGCTGTTTAAATCATTAGATTTCAGAGTTAGTATCTCATTTGCTACTAAAATTTTTTAGCTTAAAAACAGGATTTGTGTCAATGTAGGAGAAAAAGAGCTATGATTTTTATATACCTTTTTGGATTAACTAGATGAATTTCGTAAAAAGCTTTTTAGATGTTGTCCCTTTAGTAGTAAGCAAATAAGTAAGGTTTTAGAGTTAGCATTAGAACTCATTCTGCTATACCTTTTAGCCATTGCATGACTTGTTTAAACTAAAGTCTGCGTAGCTTCTTCCAGCAAATTACAAACGAAATTCTTACAAGTTGCCTTTTTTAATCTCTTTGGACAAGTCTGTGGTTTTTTATCAATAGGGAATTTTGAAAACTCTTCAGTTTTCATGGTACTCATGTTTATAATGGCTTGTCTTGGTTTATCTTGTGGGGCTACTGTATGAGAGGCAAAGCAAGTCCTGAGGGTTTTGTTACACAGTTGATTACCAAAAAGTCAAAAGCAGAAGTTGAATATTTGCCGTGCTTACATTATATATGTGTGTGTATATACATATAAATAAATGGAATTCTATGGTATTGAAAGGCAACTTACTTGGTTCTGAAAAAAAAATTAAATACTTAACAGGTAGATGAGAAATCCAGTTATGAGGAGTGATACAGGAAGAACTTTGCCTTTGTTTTCCATTAGCATTTTGTTGTTAAAGGAAGGGAAGCTTTTTCCTTAAATTAAGAAAGCGTAATTGAAGATGTAAGAACAGCCAGCAAATACAGGACCTGTGAATCTCTGGAGCTTCTTGGAGCTTGTTCCTCAGTAATTGGCTGTAAGCTGCCACTCACTATGATGGATTATGATGCAGTTTAGTACTAATTTTTGCCATGGCTATTACTGGAACCTAATGAACTGCAAATATTCTTGCATGTGCAAAGCATTCAGAATTCCTTGGACATAACTGGATTTTGTCCAAAAATGTGTATAGGGTTTATTCTAAGTTTTCAGTCTAAAAACATTTGTTTCTTTCAGGTTATGGCTCACAGCTCACCACAGAGCATACTGGATGATGTTGCCATGGTAAGGAGGAATTCTGTAACTGATACACCTTCTACATTTTACTGAAGCTAAAAGTCAGCTATGCAAAATAGCGAGAGTCCACAACAGAAAATATGCATTAGATATGATTAAGCACATTATGCTAGCACAGGCATTAGTTTGCAGTTACAGTACCTAGGTACAAATTACTGACCCCTCTTCAGAATTTCTCAGTATTCAGAAATGTGGAACAAAGATTTTTGTCCCTAAGAGTAGATGTCAAAATCAACAATGACAGAACTGTACCAGAAATAAAAACTTTAATTCCTTCTCATTCTTCTAAATAGATTTGTGTTAGTGGTTTAGTGGGTCTTTTCCTAATTAATGAGCAAAGGTGATTTTCTGTAGAAGAGTAAAAGCTCTTTTTTGCCTGATGTTGGAAGAGAGAGACTTCATGAAATAATGCTACTGTTCCACCATGTTTTCATACACTGAAAGATGAATAAAAACTAATTGTCCAGTCTCTTCCTGTAAGGAAACTTGGAGGCAAATTGGTAGGAGCCACATACATAATGCAAGATAGTAGATTGTTTTTGGTGTGACTATTAGGTGACTTGGGGAACTTCTGGGAGATCTTGTAGACGCTAAAAGTTTGTACGGATTCAAGAAAAGCCTAGATAATAAGTTCAGGGAAGAGAAATCCATTAAAAGTTTAATAAATATCTAAGGAAGTTCCAAGCTGAAAATGAGCAGAGATTAGGAGTTAATTTAAGGGAAAATACCACATACTTACATTCTTTCCAAGCCTGCCATTTCTCTGCCTCTTCCCAAACCACTTTTGGATACTAGTTTACTGCTGCTTTTATCTCTAAGTGATCAACAGCTGCACTGTACAAGTATATAGTTAGAGCCTGGTCACTGATGCTGGGCAGACAAACTCGCCAGAGTTTTTTTTGGTCCCTCCCTCAAAGACTTGTATTATACTACATCCACTTTGTAGTTCTGATGTATCTACAATTAGTCTTTATAATTGGAATGCATAACCTAAAAAATAATCTATAAAATGTGTATTTCCTACAGGTACTAGATGAAGAAGCTGAAGTTTTCATAGTCAAAATGTGGAGGTTGTTGATATACGAGACAGAAGCAAAGAAGATTGGCCTAGTGAAATAAAGCACTCTCCTTGCTTCTGGGGTTCCACTTCAATTTTGGGCTTTTTTTTCCCCCATTGTTCAGAGACGTTGAATTCTCTCTGTTCTCAGAGACTTGAGACCTGTATTTTTTTATGTAGAAAATGTGAATTTTTTTGTCCTCTGCTCTGAGGCCCCTTTTACCCTTCTCAGTTAGTTATCGAATCCTGCATTGGTTCTCTTTATAATACATGAGGTACAATTACCGGTATGTTTTATAAGCTGCAGCTACTGTACATGCTCTTTGGTAATTTTGTTATGTTACTCTGATTCTTGTAAATATTAAGAAAAAAAAAAATCCCTTGTTTTGCAAAACATTTGCACTTAATGTGGAACTTTATCAGTTACAGATGAAGACAAAGGATTTTACTGCAAGTTTATCAGTGGTTTTTTGGGGGCCTACTTTCCCTTTTTTTTATTTAAGGAATGATCAATACGATTTAAAAATAAGTGTCTTGAGCTGTTTTTAAAGAACAGCTTTGTGTGTTCATTTGATCTCTTCATCTGACTGGAAAAGGAGTTCCTTCAAACTTCTCTTTCTAATGTGAACCAGTAGTAGTCTTGGTACTTTGTTGCCCATTAAGAATTACTAATGAAGCTGGGAACTTAATCTCTTACAGATGCTCTGCTTCTTTCCCAGAAAGTGCAAATCACAGGAAGTTTTTTATTTGCTCAGTTAAAAACAAGAGCGGGACCTAAATTCAGTAAGTGCTATGTAATGGTTTCTGGTTTTTTCTTCTGCTCAATTTCATTCTAGCCCTTACCTACTATCCCTGCTGTCTCCAAAATAATCAGATGGCTTTTTTTGAAAGAAATTATTTTTTAAATCTTTTTTTTAGTATTTAGAAACAAAACAAGACAAAAAGCCCTGTTTGGGTGTAACTGTCTCTTAAAAAAAAACAACCATGAAAACTAAACCATAAGTTTTCAAACAAAGCTGAAATCTTGTTTTTATCCATACTGTTAAACTAGCCCTGACTTTTGTTTTCTACTGTACACAGTCTGTTGTCCACAAAAAGAGGGTAATATTTTCCTGCCTTGTTTGTATGTTTTTTTATAAATAGACTGATATGGTATAAATGATGACATGTACTGTAAACTGCATTTTTTTTATCTCATACCTGGGTAAGAAGTCAAATCTATAATGTGCTGTGAGCTGTTTTGATTTCAGGAGGACTGTGTTTCAGGGAGCAAACTGTCTCAAAATTATTTTTAATTTTTAAAACACAATTCTTAATAGCAAACAAATTAAGTAAAAGTGTTCCAGTATCTCTATATTGTATTTAACTGAAGGATACAGGTTGACCTGTTCAGAAAACATAACTGTGACCTTGAGTTACTAGTTCTTTGTATCTGGAGAGGACACTTGAAAACACTGTTCTTAACAAATGGGATCGTGTAAAGGTTCCACCATGTAAATATTTCAGATATTAAAAATGTATATATTTGATTTAAGGGTTGATATTCTTTTGGAGTCTTATGCAGCATGCAATTGTATTTAACACTGCTTACTGAATCAACAAGTGTTCCCAAATTAGGGGTGGGGGTTTTTTTTAAAACTACCTCCTGCTTATATCAGGTGACTAGAAGCCTGCAAATTTAGATGTGATCCCAGTATGTTCTTTCTCATCACTGTGATACTACACTACACACCACAAAATGTTCTTTTTTAACTTGAAGTGTCATGCTCAGATGTTACTTTTATGTTGTGCTTGAGTTTACATGAGAATGTTTTTGTCTGCATGCTTATATGTTGCAATCTTCCTATTTTTTTCTGCAACTTGATGGTTACAACCCTAAGAAATTACTTCCCTGTTCTCCCTATACAGTTCTGCATCACCATTTACCAAAAAGTTTTCAAATTCTAAATAAATCCAAAACTTGCTCTGTTTGTAGAAAATACAGAGAAGAGGGAGAGTGAACTTCACAAGTGCCTTTTGACCTGGTAAATGGCATTCTCTCTCATTAGTAGTAGTTAAACAAGACAAATGTGACAAACACATTGTAATGCCACTGTGTGACAGATTGCCCAACATCCTCATAGAGTCTTCAGAGAAAGCTCAAGTTGTGAAACTTCAGTTTATTTCTGCCCTAAACTAAAGCTGTGTGTGCAATGGACATAAGCTTGTACTCTTCCTTTCCTAAGGAGACTGAAGGTGCCTGGATGAGAAAGACATGTAGACTGTAAGCTGGAGTGTTAAATATCTAGGTAAATAAGTATATAGAATCATTGTGATATCATCAAAACAATTTTGTGGAAGTTGAGATTTTCTTCAGTAGAGGAATAAGAAAGGAATGTTCGCTAGATGAACTCTGGGTTATCAGCTTTTCCTCTTTCAGAATGCAAGTATAAAGTCACTTCTACTTTTACCTCTTACTCAAATTATTATTATGTCTCAGTGATATAGTATTTTGTGTGTGTCAGTGATGCTGTGGAGTAGAACACAAACTATGTACTGCTGAGGTTCTTAGTATAAAAAGTAACTTCTGTTTGTTAACTTTCAACATGCAGTAACAGAATTATATCAAGATAAATTTGGAAAATCTGGGGTAGAAAAAGCCTTTTTTGCCAGTATTCCAACATTTCACTGTCTGGATGTATGATTTAATACACACTCTATGTGTTATGTTAGTGAATGCACAGATCGAGAGTATGCTGAGAATGAGATACATGAGTAAAGTATGTATGTTGCCACCAGATACTCAGTGCATCATGCCATAGTACGACCCATACTGTGAGGGAGTTACTCCAGAAGTTTCACATATTGTGTAGTGAAAAAATACCAGTATTTACACAACAGGACTGGAGGTACTTGTTTATCTGGACCTTACTGTGGAGTAAGGCTTTAAAACTTTACATGACACATGCCCTTGTTCTCCTGATAATCATTTTGTGTAACTGCCATTCAATGTTTGGAATATGTGAGTACAAAATCTAAAGTATAATTTTTCTTTATTAATATGCATTGAAAAGAAATGGGAAACGAGGAGTAAGATCCATTACCAAGAATTATATATTTTTATATTATCTTTGAGAGACTTTTTTTGTTCTTAGAGTATTTAACCTGCTCACCTACTGATTTGGTCTTTCTAATCTTCGCTGTTTCCTTCATTCTCTTTAAGCAGGAACCTGTACTGAAAATAATGATCTAGCTAGATGGTCATGGCTCTAAATGTGGGCAGGGGAAAGGCCTAGAATAGTGAGTTTAGCTTCTTACTGAATTCCTGTGTCTTACTACTAATACTTTCCTATTACTTACTAAAGGAAGTAGACCTTTCATGCTTAGTAAATAGAGTTGCTAGATAGCTGCTTGCAGGAATAGTATCTGGAAAGTGGATACACTGAAAACTGCAAGCTGTTGGTTTTCATATTACAACTGAGTCACACTTTTTCATATTCTATACATTATCCTGTGTAGGAACATTGGGTACAGAATTAAAAATTAATACACAGTCATGCAGTGTGAGGAGTGTAAGGTATTGTTTAATAGACATCATTCATCATGGACTGATATTAATAATAGAAAATAGTTTGGTACAGCTGTATGGCCGTGTTTGGTTGGTTGAGTTTTTTGTTTGGTTGTTTTCCCCTTTTAAATTACAAGTAGTTTTATTTGCTTAATGCTCAGACATCACTTTCAGTCTAAAAATGGCTTCTTTAAATGCATTTCATATGCCTATGAGCTACTGAAAGTCAGTATTTGTGTTGCAATGCTTACATCAAACCTTTTAGGTGCATTAGTTCTTTCTCACTTAATTTTACCACAGATCTTCCTGTAGAGTAGTCAAATACTGAAATACAACATTGTTTTGAACATGCAGAATTACATGCTCCCTCAGATTTTACATTTTTTATATTCAGAGTGGTTATATGTCTCATAGCATTTGCTATATGTTATTAACCCAATTTATTACGCACTCGAAAAGGAATTGTGGGTTATCCTTCAACTATGGATAGCAAGGTAAGTTTCAAATTTGGAATTGACTTAGTTATTTTGTTTTTTCCACTATCCAGTCATATCTAGACTTAGAGGCTTCTTGAAAAGATACCATGTTGACTTCTAATACTGTTTTTATTTTGAAATGGAAATATTGCTTCAAGTTATTTTCTTAATGCCTTTTTTTTTTGTGGGCCCATTTTAAAACAGGGTTATTAGCATATATGGCTTGCATTCAAAACAGCCGAGAAGTGTATTTTCTCATAATACCTCTCTCTTTATGTGGTAGTAGGTTAAAAACGTCAAGCTAGATTTCCTTTTCACGATTCCTCGTGGCTGGAGTTTCATCGAGTGTTCACTCTGCTATCCAGCCAGCCTCTCCTAACCGGTGCCTGTCTTCAATTCCCACCCGCGCGTCTCGGTTCCAGGCACTTGCTGACGGCAGAGCTTTCGGCGTGTTCCTTCCGCGGCGCTTCCTCGTGCCCCCTGCGCGCCGGGGTTGCCGGGGCCGGCCGCAGGTCCCTCCCCCAGCCGGTGCGGCAGGGGTGCGGTGCGGCGGCCGACCCGGGCCGGGACGCTCCGCACCGCCCGTCGGAAGTGAGGTGGCGGCGGAGNACACGCCCACGGGCCGGGAGGGTCCCTGCCGCTCCCCCACTGCTCAGACCGGGGCTGGGTTCGGTGTGGCTGCGCCGGGCCTGGGCAGCTGGTGACACCGAGCGGGGTCGGGCCGGGGCCTCACCCGCACCCCCCAGCGCCGCGGAGGCCTCTCGGGGGCTGGGACCCCCGTGCCTCGGCTGCGACGGGGCTGCTCCGGCCCGGGGCAGGGCTGAGGGCGGGCTCCGCGGGGCGGCGGGGGTGCCCCCAGAGCGGTGGCAGCTGCTGCTTGCTGTCCGCTTGAGGGGGAAAGCAGGGGTTAACCGCGCCGCGTTTGTCTGATCGATACTTGCTTTGCTTTCTCTTCTGCAAGGAGCTTAGTTGCGTGTCACCTCTGTTTATTAGGCTAAATGTAAGCGCATGACAGCGACAGTTGTAACTCCTGTTGTTCTGACCTAGGAAAGCCAAAGGAAGCAAGGAGGAACTTTTTTAGACAGGCTATTTTAACATTAGCAGCTTCATTAGAAAAAAAATGTCTTGGTGAGTCCCTTTTCAGGTAAAACAAGCAAAGTTTTAGTTTATGTCTGTTTATGCACAGTTCATTTATAGATTTCATTCATTCATAGTTATGATTCAAATACAAATTTATTTAGAAATATGAAATAAAGTTGTTTGGGAAGATGTCCTGAATCCATTTTCTGAGCTCTTGAGTTTTCAAGAAAAACTGTTTTAACAAACCATAAATTTTGAGGTCTGTCATTCAAACTTTGGTGTAACTCTTCCCTCAGTTACTTCTCCCTGTCTTCTGATTCTCTCTGCTCGTCAGTATCTGAGGGCTTTTTGTTAGGTGAGTTTGTGGTGGTTTTCTTTACCAGTCCGTACGATTTTGTGATTGGCGTTTCATTTTGGTTTTCTCTCCAGGAATTTAATTAGAATTTTGACATGCTGCTGTGTGAAAAATCTCATTCTGATAGTCCATATCTGGATGAAAATTCTCAACTTTTTCCATTGTGGTTGCCCTGCCACTGAGAATTTCTACCAATAGCAGCCTTAAAACAACGTTGGTTTTATTCTGTAGCCCAACCAAAGAATTAGAGTAAAATTTTAAAAGAGCAATGTAATTAATATTTATTTTCATCTAATCTTACTTTTAAATTATATTTTAAATTAGATGTGCCTTATTTTAAATGGCAAAAGTGGAAGAGAGCTATTCTAGTGAATACTACATTCACTTTCTTTTTCCTAACAGTTTGTATGCTCCCACTAGACTTGTTAAATTAGTGTTGCTTCCTATTGGCTCTTCAGTGTGAGCTTCACTAAGTAAGCTGCTGAAGTTAGTAAGCACTGTGCCCTGATCTTGTTAGATGCATGTTTATTCGTAAATAGAGAAACAGCTTCTGTTCTGTTGATGAAAATAGACTTACCTCTCTAAGTAAGATACTCTCTTGCAGCAGTTGTGTCTTGCTGCTGCTGAAAGTGAGAGGCTTTGTTTTGTGATGTCTTCTGTTGTAAGAGTTTTTCAAGATCCCTCAGTACATTCGCTGAATATAATAAGAGAGCAGAAAAATGTTCTTGTTTTCCTGGATTTGTTTTCTTCCATTTTAGTGAGTAAAATTTACTGTAAAGAGGACTGATGAATGCTGGAATTGGCACAAGGTAGGAGCAAGAGCTATTTGGGATGGACTGGCACTCCACCCTTGAGGTGTATTCATTATAGATTTTTTGCGTAACCAAGCCTGTGATTTATCTAGGCCTGCTCATTATCTTTTAAAATTACGGGGTTCTTTCCTGAAATTTAGTTAGGTCAGTCAGACTTCCTCTTACCCCTTTATTGCTTTATCCTCTCCTGTTATGGAGCACGTTCACATAGTTTGCGTAGGACAATTTTATCATCTGACTTTCTTATGGAAGAACATACAAAGCTGTTACATGTGGCATGTTTATGTAGATGTAGCTGGTACACATGAACTGAGTGCACGTTAGTTCTTGAGGCTCAGCTGAAATACTGTCTTGGGTAGCACTTAGGTACTGGGTGATACTCTTGCAGCATCACAGTGTTAAGGATATGTCTGGATTTTAAATAACCAAGTGTAACTCAGTCATCCTTGAAAATTACTGTTAAATTTATCATCAATCCAAAACAGAACAACTGGAGCCATTGTGCTCTGATGAGATAAAAACATGGAAGTTGTGCTCTGAGCAAGTGTGGAATGCTTCTCATTTATTGCACAAGAAGAAATGGAGAACTGTTTAAATTATCAGTTTGTTGCTGTCTGACTTCTGTAGCTGATGAACTAATTTGATAACGCTTAAGAGGCTCTATTTTTGTGCTGGAAAATCCCTATTATGACCTCTTAGTAGATGTGATACAGTCTGGTATCATGGTTAGATACAAAATGGTTGTCTTTGGTCTATGTGAACTCCAGAGATTGGAGTAGGGAGGGGAGGGAGAACCTGGTCATGTTAAGAACAAAGGCTTTTTACACATCTCTTTCCTTTCAGCATCCCAAGAGGAAAGGTCCATTTGGTGTGGAAATAAGTGATTCCAAGAGGACTGTCCCAATGACAGAGCTGTCTGCGCATTTACCTCAGTTTCAGCATGGGCAGCTGACAGAAAACTTCCCTGATAGTCACCTCAGCAACACCGTATGTAACAAACAATTTTACTACCTGGTAGCAGTTAAATGGGGATGAACAGTTTGTTGGGATTCATTTTATTTTTCTGAACTGTTGTGGTGATAAGCAGTGCCAAAAGAAATATGCTGCAAAATATCTGATGTTCTAAACTAATTTTTATGTACAGATAAGACTTCCCCCAGTTTAAAGTGGTGTTGGAGTGACCAAGACATCAAGGAGAAAAAAAAAAAAAAAGAATGGGGGGGAACACTCTGGTATCAAACACTGACATTTACAGGATTTAGTGAGCTCTCTTGATCTAGCCTGGCTGTGGTTTGCTTGGTTCACAGGTTTCTCAGTCACAGAGTTAATTTTAGTCTAGACAGAGCTTGAAGCCTGGCTTTTGTTATTGCTTTTGCTGGAGGACTGTTCCTATGCAGGAAGAACAGCTCTCTCTTGTCTTGTGAATAATTCTCAAGGTGCTCTCATGGTTCTTGAGGTTCTGGGGGAAGAGGAACACAAAACATGAAGTTTTATATGATTGCTTTGAAAGACCTAAGCACATACTTGTTGCTAAAACTATACCATTGTACCGTATATATTTTGGTAAAATCGGGTTTAGGTGATCTACTTGGGTGTGGTGCTCAGGCTCTTAGACTTGGCACACTGTTCTTTGTTCCTGCTATAGCTCTTGAATATCAGGTTTCCTTGTGACACAGAAATGCTCTTGTGAGGCTGGGCCACTTGTAGCCATGTCTATGGCAGTAATTCAAGAGAATGTTATGATTCCTGCTTCAACTCTTCTATACAATCTAGCAGTTTAAATAGAATTTTGAAAAATCCTCAGATAAGCATCATGTTATATCAGTAAAAATATAGAACATTTGAAAAATTAAAACAGAAAAGTGGGAACTTTCCTACTGCATCCTTTCTCCTTTTACTTCAGAGGTAATGAAAAAGGTTTATTTTCCTCTTGGACAGGTGAGAGATTAATTTTTATTGAACACTTCTGCCAGATTACAAAGGCAGAGCTCAGCGATAAACTGTGGGCTCACCATCCTTACAGATAACGTGGTGATGCACCTTACCAGCAAGGGGTTCTATTTTCTTCTCACTAACAGACTGTACTGTTGAATAATTGCCACTAATGCTTTTCCTTTCCATGATTAAGTAACTGTAGTTTTGATACTAAATTGTAATGATATTTCTCCCCTTTACACATCTGCTTTGTTTTTGTATATACCTACAAAAGCCCTTTGCTGCTTAAGTATACTAGCTTCTGTGGCTAACAGTTAGCCTGTGGAATCACTAAGTGCTATGATTTGCAATCTCTTCTAGTCACACACAAAGAGTTCAGCCCAGTCTTCAATATCTGCCACTGCATAAAGACCCTTTAACATCAGTGGCGTCTGTGAGAACTGATGAAGTCCGTGCCCACTGTCAGGAATGGTGGTCTGCTCCTGATGGATAAATCTGGATTTAATAACTAAAAACTTCTTATCAAATGCGCTAGGTTTTTATCTCTTGGTTCAGGGGCATTGGTCTGGGTTTGCTATTAACTATTTTCCTGATAGGGGAAAAAAACACTATCATTTGCTTCTGATATTGTTTATTCACCTGAAAGCGCGTAGTTCATAACTTACATTTGCTTACGGTGTTACAACAGGTGTTACTGACTTTTTAGCTTCAGAGTTTTCACTTTTAACTATGTCTGAGGAAAGTGAAGAGTCTGTTCCTTTGCTTCCACTTCAGCAAGAGTCCATGGCCTCTGCTCTGTTTAATACTGATCAGGTAGGATATAAGTGCACTTTGTTCTTTTAAGCAGTGGGGCACACGCATGTCACGTTTAGCTACACTTTAGTAGCCTGAAAGGACAACTTATTTTCTAGCCTTAAGTGCAAATTATAGAATAACTCGTGTAACTCTTGATGCTGATCTGATTTTCATGCACTGTGTTTTAGTATGTAAAGGCCTTTTTTTGCATCTTTGTTCCTAACTAGTGAAGGGAATAAAATAACACATATAGGTCTAATTTTTGCAGTTTTTCTCTTTTTGTTTGATATTATAGGTTTTCGTAGTGGTGTTCTTAGTTGATCAGGCTTTTCCTTTAGCTGCTTTTATGTCTTCTCTGTGAAGCTGTAGGTTTTAAATTTATTTCGTATATTTCTGTTCCAGAGATGGGGTAAGTGCTCCCTCATGCAAGATTGTTACTACAGCAGAGAAAAAGCAACGCATTCAGCAAGTGTGCAGAAACCTAAAGACTCAGTCTGCTCTGCTTGTGCAGAGTTCCAAGGCTCTGTTCGTCTCCACTATAGTGTTACTTATGATCATCTTAGGTAGTTTATTTAGATGGTTACGTTTATTGGTGTCCTGTTGTAGACTGAGAGAAATGAAGTATTTTACTATCCAAGTGAAAAATGTTACATTTCCGCTATAATCCGTACAGAAATGGGTTTAGTTGTAGCCAGCATTTCAGGTTAATTAAACATGATCACTTTATTTGCATTCTCCTATATTCCGATTTCTATCTGACTTTCAATAATTGTATGTGAGGACTTTATGCAAGACGCCAAGTGATTTATAATAAATTTTTCATTTAGTAAGAAATAATTTTGAACCCAGCATCTTTTTCAGGACATATTTCAAGTTAATGATAGTAAATTCAAACTAAGGTTAAAACTGTAACTCTAAAAATCTGGTTGTATCCTAGTTTTAATTGTTTAATTTAGACTATTTTAGTTTGGATTTTCTTTCTCCTCTTATATTCCATTTCCTTATTGAAAAATGAAACAGATTTTCTTAGAGGACAGATCTTGAAACCCTGCTGAGCTTGATCCTGAGGACACCACAGAAAAAAGGAAGAAATAGGCAGAGCATTTGGTGCATATTGTTACTTTGTACTGCTTTATAAAAGCAAATTTTTCATGAGTTGGGGAAGTTGTAAAGCTTCAACCAGGATTTTAGCAGTGTCAGTATTTACAGTTCAAAGTCCGGGGACTTGTGCTCCTTAATCACTTAAGTGCTTTTAAAAACCCTACTGAGTTTCTGAGTGTGTACTTAACATCTTCCCTTTTCTGAGGGTGGGGCTGGGAAAATTCAGTAGAAAGAATCTCTAAAATTGCTATCGATTTATTGAAAAACTGCAGTGAATAATGAAGTACAAGTCAGCAGTTATGTTTGGAAATGCTGTGAGATCAGGTAATTAAACTTTAACATTGCACATTTAAGGAAAAAACTACCTGAGTAAGAATACTTAAGGAAAAATTAATTAGGTTTTTTTCAGTGCCCCATCTTATGTCCAGATTAATTTTATGGAAACTGAGTGATATTTTAAAGGTATTGCAAAAGGTATCTTCCTTCAGTTTATTGTACATTTTAATCTAATGCTGCTTTAGTGCACTTAGTCAAACAGAACTGTTCTGCATGAAGTAACTTGGAAGAAACGAGATTAATTTTGTAAGGAATCAAAAATCTTTTTGTTTTATCTCCTATATTAAACCTCTAGAATTTGAGCAGTACAGCACTGATTTTGGACATGGTAACACACTAAAAATAGTGGTCTGTATGAACTGTCACATTTTAGTGCTTGTTTAGAGTGCCTGATAATGGTTTTGTTTCTTTGTAGTCCAGCACAGGTAAAGCACAGAACACTCACGTGTTGTGTTCTCTGTATGTGCACACAACATAGGAAAGGTGAATGCTCCCTGCTCGTGGGGCTTCTTGAAGAGGGTGCAAAAGATTTTGTGACACCAAGAGCCTGGAGTGCAGGCCTTATCATTTACTTATGGGTGATCCCAGTTTGTGCTTTTGCTTCCATTGCAAGTTTACCACTGTCTTGGTGTTTAATTATACCCTTCATGTTTCAGTATTAGGAAGGACAGGAAGCTCTTTCATATTTGTTTCTAAGAGTGGTGGAATTCCTTCAATGTCAGTGAAAGGATGTGGCAGTAGTTTCCTTGGGAGAGAAGAAAGAATCTGCATGCTTAATTACCGTGCTAAAACTTTGGGAGCAAATAGCACTCTAAAGATTGAGAATTACCTGAGTTTGATCACCATTTCTGTGTCATTCTTACTAAAAATGTGAGAACACAATACCTCATGAAAATCCATTTTAATATATATTCTACTTAGTATACTCTAGTGGGAGTAACATGGTAAAGGAAGTAGATATTTTCTTGGGATTTTCATGGAGAGGGGATCATAAATGTCTGTTTGACATTATTCTTAAGGGTCGATACAGTTAATTCTTGTCAAGTTACAGGCGTTCTACTGTCATGCATCTTTTTACCAACTGTAGTTTGAATCAAGGGAAAAAGATGCCTTTATTCACCTTTTGAAATTCTGTTTAAAGGAAAGGTGTCACAGGCTCTTAGATGCAACCAGCCTACTTTTGGCTGTTGGTGTTTTTAATGTAAATATTTCTAACATGACCCTGTGCTCCCATTCTTTTAATAACTGTGGTGCAATTACTACTCTTTAAATCCCTGCTCTAGCAAGTGTTCTTGGCAGTAAACACTATCTTACATGTTTCCTCCTCAGGGTCATCTTTATCTTAATGTACCAGCACATGATGGTGGAGACTTGCTGAGGAAACTGGTTTTTATGTATTGCAGAATGACAACAGTGAAAGACGTCGCCATGATAATAGTGAGCGCAGAAGAAATGACAATGCCGAGTCTGAGACTAATGGGCAGCCACAAAACAACATTCAGCGAGTGGTGGAGCAAGATGAAGAAGAAGATGAAGAGCTAACACTGAAATATGGGGCAAAACATGTGATTATGCTGTTTGTGCCTGTCACACTTTGCATGGTGGTCGTTGTTGCAACTATCAAGTCTGTCAGCTTTTATACACGCAAGGATGGACAGCTGTATGTATCAATATTTTTCCCTGTCTTTTTAGTGGACTTAGCCAAATTTCTTTAAACTGCCATTTCTTCTGAAGTCTGATTCAAGCAATGAACTTCCTCTTGCCTCCCTTTTCCCCTTCTCCAGTCCAAAGATAGTTCTGTTCTATTCCTTCCAGAAACCAGACTCTTGTCTTTGTGGTACAGTTGATATTTGTTGTTTGTCTGGTGACCAGTGGGGATAATATCTTGGTTGTTACTGCTTAATTCAAATCCTAGTCCTCATTTTAATACTTCATCATACTCTGTGGTATTTATAAAATCAACTCAATCGTGAGCCAAAGCCATTTCACTTGTACTATGCAAGAATACAAGTGTTTTGGAAAAGGAACAAAACTGCTAGTGTAAATGAAATAACATATATGCCGTGTTCTGGTTTGCCCATGCTTTTTGATAATGAAATTCAAATGCAAGGGGAATATAACTTCAAGAGGTTCACTTCTGGTGAAGTTACAGAAACTTTCCTGGCAGATGTTTCTGTAGAATTTTTTTGGATTTTGGTAAAATATTAATGTTGGAAAAAAAAAAGACAATTCCAGTGAAAGCTGATTTGAGAGAAAGAGGGCAAAGGAAGAACACTGAGCCTGTCAGAAACTGCAGCAAGCCATAGAATCATAGAATGTTAAGGAGTTGGAATGGACCTTAAAGGCCAGTCTAAATGTTCCTCTGCAAAAACATTTAGACAAAATGATTCAAAGTGTGTTTGGCTTTGAAATGTTTGTATAATATAAGCATGTCATAAAATGTTTCAATAAAACATGAAGTTCTTTACTTTAGAAGTTGTTGATCAAAGAATTTTATTTTTTTGAGATTTTATTTATGGTGTTTTCTCCCTGCCTCGCCTTCCCACCCCGCAGTGAAGTAGTTGGTCCAGGAGGTTGTATTTCTTTAGGAAAGAGTGAGTTGAGCCCATACGTTGTTCTGTTAAAATCACCGGGCAGCCTTTCGTGGTGAATCCGTAAGTGAAACTCCAGCTGCACTGGCGAGCACGAGGGGTGGCATGGGAGAGTGGCAGTGGAACATGGCACGGGAGTAGCTGTGTCGAACAGTGGGCAGTTGCGGGCTTTATCTGCTTTACAAAGCAGAAAACAGTAGTAATCTAAGAATATAGGAGATGCAAGTCTTCTAAGGAATTCAAGTTGGCCTTGTAGGATACTATGCCACCTTTCAAGTTTTGCCTTATTAGAAAATAGATGTTGCTTCTACAGCTCTGAGTTGAAACATTACTGCAATTTTGTTTGATGTTGGCCTCCCATACCAGAAATATCTGTGCATTCAATATCATTTCAGTTGACTTTTTGTTTTTGTAGCATCTACACTCCTTTCACAGAAGAGACGGAGACAGTAGGACAGAGAGCCCTGAATTCTGTTCTTAATGCGGCCATCATGATCAGTGTTATCATTGTCATGACCATCCTCCTGGTTGTGCTTTACAAGTACAGGTGCTACAAGGTAAGTAGTTGTGCTAGTTTTATTTGTTAGTACAGATTATTTAGAGAATGGAACAAAATGAAGGCTTATCAAGGATGAGTGAGCAAAAGTAGCAGAATTGGTGGTTTAATTCACTGTTTCAATTTTGTGGCTTCTGTTCATTTGACACAAAGCAGGGCAGAAGGCCCAGTGCTATTGCTGTTATCTGTTCTGTCAGTTAGAAATAGGGTGATGTTGCTTTCTATTCTTTTGAAATGTTCATGCACTGAAATCTTTCTGTGGTCAAGAAATACAAAAGGACAGACTTGGTTGTACTTTGAGGGCTCCCCTCTCCCACCCTGTCCCCGGTACAGATGTGTCCCATCTGTGTGATGTGAGCATGGCTGTACACACCAGGCAGTATTCTTATGGCAAACACAGAGACTCTCAGGCTCTTCATGGAAGGCTTCAATCATGTAATGATGTCATCTAAGCAAGTCCAGGCTTAGCATAATTAATTGCAATGCCACCTGCATGGGAGGAGTTGTCCATGAAAATTCCTGGTTTGTTTTGGTCTTAATAATCTTTTGACAAGGCTTAGCCTAATAAAACTTCTCAGTATGCAGCCAGAACCTTGAATCTGTTTCACAGTTGTAAGACAAGTAGTAGGATTCAAAGGTTTGCTTCATTTCATTTTATTTTCAAGAGGGAACAATGGTTTTGGTCTTCATGTCTATGGGTGAAACCCCTTTATAAATTATCTTTGGAGTGACTGGGGAAATTATTTTTGCCTGAATCTGCGTACATCGTGGGATACTGATTTTTAAAGTATGGACCTTCGCTTTTATCATAGTCTGATGTTACATCTGAACTGACAAAGTGTTGTTAAACTGGCAGTTCACTTCATTCTAATGAATTCTAATGAAGCCAAACAACTACTGTGCTGTAGCTGGGTTCCTTAGTAGCCAGGTGGTTCTCCTCAGATGCTGAAGGCATCAGCTGGTTTTTTACTAAGCATTTCACATTTCTGGTTTCCTTCTTGACCTTTTAAGGCACAGCACATTTTCCTTACAAAAGTAATTTTTCTACTAAAAATTAGAATTATTAGATACCAGAAATTTCCCATGGTTATATTTTATGCTAATTACACTAAATAATTAACTTATTTTTAGATCTCCTAACAGAGTAGTTCTATGCTGCTATATCAGAATGCTGTGAAATGTAGCTACCTGTCCATTGAGTTCTATTTTATGTGCAGTTCTATATGTAGACTGTAGTCTAGATTATGGAAAGTGAAATTTATAATGAAAGAACATTAGGTCTTCATCCAATAGTGATAATTTGCTTATCTTCACAAGATTTTTATCTGAAAACTCTTCTGAAGAAAGGAAATACTACTTCAGCTTCACTGTTGTTAGTTTCCTGTTGTTGTCCTGCACATGATATGTTAAGCATGATCCTGATTTTAGCTCCTCAGTCTAACCAGAAACAGCATTTTCGCAGGGGATTGTATTTGTTTAGCTTTTTCTTTTTAATTTATCATTCTCTGCATTCTTCATTGTTTCAGTCTGCCTAACCAAAGTCTGACTGCTGTAGCTCATTTTAATTCTCTGCATCCTGCAATCCATCCTTAATTTTTATCGAAGTTGTGAAGCCAAACTCGTACCAGCAATCAATTAGTGTTGAAGTTGTTGTTAAATGAAGAATGAAAATTCTTTAATAAGAAGGCAAAAAACCTGTTGTGGTAACCTGCTAGGAAAAGAGTGAGCAAAACTTACAAGAAGTACATTGGAAAAGTCACTTGTAAGAAAAGAGACCAGTGATCTGGAAAATGCTATCGTAAATGAGGTACATACTGAGAATAAAGCAAACATCTGTGTGTAAAATGCCAGCTTAAGTCAACTCTTCAAAGTACCTGCTGTAGTTCTGCTGGCAGTAGTTATGCAAGGTGTATGTAGGAGTTTGCTGGTCTGTGGCCTTGGTGTTTGACGCTGTTAGCATTTACTATTTTTTAGGATGAAACATTACTATTCGCTTCATTTTTTTGAGTGATAAGAATTTAAGAGCTTATATTACCAATAGAAGAGCTACAGGTAGAAGTCATGAGACAGCTTTCTTTGCTGTTTTCTTAAAATAGTTTCAAGTAATTTTACAGAGGAATAAAGTTACTCTTGTTAGGTCCCTACTTAGTAGCTTTGCAAGTTGTTGGAAAATTTGGTTCTGTTTCAATCAATACCTACCAATATTCACATTTGGAACGGTTCATTCTCCCACTTGCTGTGAGTGGTGACAATTTGACGTACTGAGACAGATACTTTGGCAGTTTTCCTGCAGCGTCTTTATAGGCACCGTGCTTATTACATGTGGGAGTTTCTTAAGTCTTTTTGAGAACCTACTAGCAAAAGCCAGTTTCTTAGATTAGGAAGTTAAATTACAGGTTTTATTAGGTTGAAAGTTAAATTTGAACGTCTTTTGAGAGGCAGTGTGAAGGAGGAGAATGAATGTTTCAAAAATGGCTGAGAATTTTAAAAATGCCTATGAAAATCTTAGCATTAGACTCATTACTGACTGTAATGGCTGGATTCTTAATTTGCCAGAAAGTCCTGGTTGCATCACATAAGTGTGATCCCTTTAGTCTGTGTGCATATGGACTTTACTTTTAAGTTAACTTTTGCTAAATATTTTAAGAACTATAACATAAGATGCCTTCTACTACACATCTTTAAGAAGAGGACAAAGAGATAACACAGTTTTTTAACAGTTTCTGAATACTTTGATCTGGTGTACATATACAGCTAATTTAGCCAGTTAATTTTCCACTGAGTGTGTCTGTTCAAAGCAGGATTCCTTATGTAGCTTTGATTCCTAGATGATTGCTTCTGACAGGTTGTCTACTTGCAATACTGGGTCAGGTTTTGCATAAGAGATTCTGTGCTGGGACTTTGACAAATAGATGTTCATTCTCACATCTAAGAGATGTTAAGAGATTACTGGAGTTAAAGGGGTCTTCAATCTGGGTTTTTTCTTTTTGCATAATAAATACCACAAGAGTGCACTTCTGTCAGCGTAAAGTCTGCTTGTCATTTCCAGGTTTAAACATTTAAGTGTCCCTGCTGAGTACAACACCTGAACTGTTTTTTATTAAATTGTTGGGCATGTGTGTCTGCTCTCATATCAGAAGTAGGGATTATGTCTATAGATGACTGATAAGAGAATATAGAAATCCTTATATAGTCATTCATTGATGACATTTCAACAGATAAGCACTGAAGGTTTTTCTGGGTTCCAGCATGTAATTCTATAACTGCATTCTGGAAATTATTTGAAATCAGAGCAGCACAGAAGTGAATCATGTTTTCCATCTGTGTTCATGCTGGATGGTTCTGCTATGTTATAATGCCACTGGTATCAAAATGGTCTAAAAATAGTCAGTTGTTTTCAGTAGAACTAAAGAATATCTACTCAAAGTCCACAAAGCACTTAAAATTCATAAGTGTAAGGTGAAATACACCAGTGTGCATAGAGTAAACATGAATGTAGCAACAACCAAAGAGAGAGATTCCTTTAATCATTTTCTTGCTTTAAACAAAAGGAAAAATAACCTTAGAAGCATTTTTAATAGACACTAAATTTAAAATATGTCTAAAAACATCTGTATTGTTATTTTCTCTAGGTGATCCATGGTTGGCTTATCATTTCTTCTCTTTTGCTGCTTTTCTTTTTCTCATTCATCTACCTGGGGTAAGTGAACTAAAGCATTAACATGCTATTTTACATGTATCACTTTATGTATGTATTTATTTTAGAACAAGGCCTTGAATCCTAAGAGGAATGATAGTGAGTAAGCCTTGCCATAAAAATTTTAGTTTTATATGGGCTGATAGAGTACACATATGAGAGTGATTTATGGGTTTGTAGTGCATCTGATTAGGTACAGAAGCTGTCCATCACACACATCACCAGAATAAGCACATCTTGCTTATCAGAATAAGCGTATCTTGCACAGGGGAGCTTGCTCTGCTGGCATGTTTTCTGATAACTTAATTTTTCATTGACATATGACTCAAGGGCAGTTGTTTACATCATGGCTTTGATTGTTAGCTGTAAATGCAAAGGCTGTTTGCATGGGAGTGGTGGAAAACAGTCAGCTGAAAAGAATCTACTATCTCACCAGAATATATTCAGTGCTTTTCTTCTCAAATTTGGAAGCATGCCCTTGTCCAGACATCAAGAAAATTTGGCCAAAATACTCAGTATTGTCTAAAATGAGCAGCCTCCTCAGGGTTTGTAACTAGAGTTATGTCATTAAATTATTATACTCTGTACGTTTCCATGCCACTTGATGACAAACACTTCTCTTTGAAGAAGCTTGTTTAATTTGGTCTCTGGAAGGAGAACATGGTCTTTCCTTCAGTCACTGATTTTTGCTAAAAGTCATCTGTGATGTCTTTTGTGGTCAGTAGTTTCTCTAACCCTAACAATGGCTTTTGAAATACAAGGCAATTCCTTTATCTGTCCTTGCTGCCTCACAGCAGTGCTGGCTTCCTTTTGCCAGAGGCTCAGAGAGTGAGGGAGTTTGTAGACCAATTATACACGATGACAGTAAGGGACATCCTGTTAACACTGTACATCTCAAAGGTCAACTGACAGCTGCAGAAGACAAATTTCCTGGAGGAAAGTATTATGCAAATGATAGGGTTCTTAGTGGCTTGATGAGTTGGTAGCAGCAGATTCTGCAAAAAGCTATCACAAACATTTCTTCCCTGAGTCAGCAGGAAATAACCTGTGACTTGGTGATGACATTTGTCTATTTTGTTTTTACTTATTGAGGGTTTTAATTAGTTTATAGTATTTGGTGTGACAGAGACATGGTTCATCCAAAAATAAAGCTTTTTACTTCAGTGTGTGCGGGGAATAATGGAATAAATGTGTTATCTTTGAAGTTAGCAAATCATTCCACAGGCAGCATGTAAGTAGAGATCTTTGCGTGCCTTTAAAGATTCGTTATAACCTCACAAGTTCTGATTATCCTGATTTTTAAAGGTTTTGAGTATAATACAAGTGACTGATTTTGGAGTAATGTCCTTTCCCTTGCTTCGATTGAGAAGGAAATAGAACATTAAGGAAAATTTTCAGAAAAGGAAAAGAGATGGTGTGAAGCAAACACTGGCAAAATTAATCCCATTGTGAAGAATAGTTAAGTACTAATTGGAGAAAGACTTTTACATTTAAGCCAATACATTGAATATGAAATTTTTTTAAAAGATATTCAGAAGTTTTAATCTGTTATTTGTTTCCATTGTTTCAAGCAAATGCGGTCTATATTATTTTCCTTTCTTTTTAGCGAGGTTTTTAAGACATACAATGTTGCCATGGACTACATTACAGTGGCACTCATGATCTGGAACTTTGGTGTTGTGGGAATGATTTGTATCCATTGGAAGGGTCCTCTTCGGCTCCAGCAGGCGTATCTCATTATGATAAGTGCTCTCATGGCCTTGGTGTTCATTAAGTATCTTCCTGAGTGGACTGCATGGCTTATCCTGGCTGTTATCTCAGTGTATGGTAAGTTTGGGAGCAAGGCACAGTAACAGGTCATGCGGTGGAATTTCTTTTATTCCCTGACTTTTCCACATGTCTGACTAGACCTTAAAAAAAACAGTGTGCATGCATGTGTGTGGGTATCATCCGAAGTAGCAGATAAGGCGATTACTGACTTCATAAATAAGATCATGATCCTAAACTGAGGTCAGTTCCCTGCAGCTGAGGGCTTTGTGTTACTGTATGATCCCATCTTCCTTCATGTTTCCTGGACTCTCTAGATTCTCTGGGGAGGAGAACTGAAGTAATTCAAGAGAGGAGGAGATGAGAGAAACCCATTTTGATCTTTTTTGTGAAGGTGGAGAACTTTGTTTCCCATTTTCCCCAAGAACCTTTGGAAACTCTTTTACATCCAGAATTTAGGAGCTTGTTGTTTCTGTACAGTCCCATACAAATATAGATCTGCCCAACCTATGAATTGCTCAAATTTGTGGACATAGAAACAACAGCCTGATCCATGCCTGATAATATAGTGAGAAAGGAGGAAGGAAGAATTAAGAGCAGTTTGCGTTGCTCAAAGTCATTTTATATTTAGAAGTGTATAGTTGTGAGATCTGTTTCCTTGGCTTTTTTTTTTTTTTTATTCGTTGTAGCTGTCACATACTACTCTTTTCCAGAATGATGGCTGAGAGAAACCTACATGTAGTTTTTCCACAAAGCTTTAGGGGGCACTGAGCACTTGGTAAGATCACTGTATCCTAAATACTGATTTAATTTCCAGACTAAAAGACTAAAATTCAGTTACTTAGACATAATTACAACATTACAGCTAAGTGAAGGTGTGCTCTTTGTTTGAATTTTTTTGGAAGCATGTAGGTGTGCTGAATGTGTACTCTCAAAGTCACTGATCATGATAACGACTGATAATTTGTCCAGATGTAAGTGCAGGGGTTAATAAGATTTGATTAGCTCTGATACATCAGTGTACTCCTTAAGTGTTCGCTTTCTTCAGGGGGAGGAAAATTGTCCCTTGTGTGTATGCTCATGGATCACAAAGCACATTAAGAAAATCTTCCTGTCCCCAAGCCCCATTTCCACCCTTCATACAACTGGAACAAATCTGAGTGCTCCAAGCATTCAGCCTTTATTCAGTGACAGCAAAACAAAATTACTCTTGAGATCAACTTCAAAGACCATGATGTAGTTGTTTTGAGTGAAGGGGATATAAGTTTTCAAAGCCTGTGACCCCACACCAAGAATTCTTTACTTGAGTGAGATCAGCAGTGGTGCCAGGGCAGTTGGCTCAGGTGCAGAAGGCCTGCTGTGAGCAACACACAGCTCTTGACAAGTCAGCTGTTCCTTTCAGTGTTAGATTTAGTTTCAAATTAATTTAAAGACATATGGTGAGTGGACAAGTGCAAAAGGTAGTAGCAGTGTTAGAACTCTCTATCCAGATATGCCTTCTTCATAGGAATTAAGTAAGACTCACCTGTTGTCCTAAAATTTCTTTTAGCGTTAAACTTAGGTTACAGAAAAGCTTTCCTAATAGAAGGTAAGCTTGGGTATTTCCAAGATTTTAGTTGAAGAGTAGCTTTCTTGAATTATTCACAGGTCAACATATAGGCACAGATACATTGCTAGTTGCATAATATCTTAAGTGAGGAATATCATGTTTTAAAATTTGTAAGCATATTACAGTAATATGTAAAATAGGTTGCACAACTGAGAATTTTAAAAAGCATTCCTGTAGCATACTGAATTGTGGCCAGTGGCTGTCTGCGAAGTCTGTGTTCAGGGTGCATTTCCTTGCTACAAGTCTCTCCAAGTGTTACAGAAAAAAACTTAACTGCAAGGATGTCTGATGGGATGTAAGATCTATTCACTCTTCCTTTCAGATTTGGTTGCTGTCCTGTGTCCTAAAGGTCCTCTTCGTATGCTAGTTGAAACAGCTCAAGAGAGAAATGAAACTCTCTTTCCAGCACTTATTTACTCCTGTAAGTACATTTTGTTAAATTCTTCAAGCTTGCAATCACCCATTCATCCGAAGAAATCTTCTCATTTTGCTGGGTTTTAATAAGATACTTTTCAGCTGGAATTCTTGATCTGTTCACTTGGGCCTCAGTTTTTGTTTCACTGTTGACTCAGAAATGTGGAACATCATCTGAGACATTTCCAGATAAAAACCAGCATGTTGTGTTCCAAAAGACAAACAGGAAGAATGGTAACAGACCTTGTTTTGGACAAAGTAGTATGTCCTTAGGCTATGAATTAAGCCTGTTCAAAGGGAGCACTTGTTTCCAGAAAATGTTTTCCAGCTTTCAGTCCTTAAATAACCTGTGTCTTAGTATAACCAGTGTGAGAAATTGCTAGAAAGAGGTTTGTGTGACTGTTTTCTCAAGAGCTTGTCCTTTTTGATAGGCTGGTTTTTTGTTTTATGATAAGCAGTTACGAAAAATAACCTATTGAATTAAACTTGCAGTTGTGACCTGTGTATCAATTAGTACATAGTTCTACTGTTTCTGTAGTTCCATGTTGCTAGTTGTAGTCATGTGGATAACAGTGAAAGAGGCTAATGGTAAGTCAATATGCTACTGGTGCTCCAGACAGGCCTGTATTTGGCAGCAGGAAGTTTGCTGCAAGCTGGCCACTTCGGGGAAGGCTTACAGTGGAGAAAGGGGAAGGGCTTTCTTTATCTGTCACTGGTTCTTTATCTGTCACTCTTGCAAAGTATCAGTAAAACATGGCGTAGCTGCCTGTTACTCTCTTTTGTGAGAGGAGAGGTTAACTCTGAGACCTTGAATTAAAATACACCTTTTACTTCTAACAACATTTGGTTACCTCCAGATTGGAGAAATTTTTGTGATGGTGGAGGCAGAAAACAATTAACTTTGATGCAGATACTGCCTCTGATTTGACATAACTCCGTAACAGTGTTAAGAGACCTTTTTACATGCAGATAAAGGAACTGATTAATGAAAAAAAGTAAAGAAATTGTTGATTTTCAGAACAAGCCTCATATGTAGAAGTAATTTGTCTGGCAACAGCTGTTGCCTTTTTTTTTTTTTTCAAAATCTGGTAGGAATAAAATTTTATTCACCAGTTTCTGTAAATGTGTTGTAGTTGGTACTGGCTGTGTTCCAGATATTACTGTGCTTTAATGAGGGTAAAATTGCCTGTTGGAAAAGATGGTTCTATCAAAAAAACCCATGAAAAAATGAGAAATAATGGATTGATGCTAGCACTATCTCAGAATTGCATACATCTGAAAATACAATTAGCTATGCTGTTGTGGTTTGGATTTTTTTGATAGCAACAATGATATGGCTTGTGAACATGGCTGAGGAAGATCCAGAAGCCCAACGGAAATCCAAAAACTCCATTTACAATAAACAAGGTGAGTTTTGCTTTGACAAATCTTTGTCACTTTATTGGAATACATCTTCATGGATACTTGTCCTTTTAAGAGACCTGAGTGCTGTAGAAGAGTGAAAGCATGGAGGCCTAATTAAGAATGATGAATCTGTCAAGACTTGAAAAAATGTTTCCTTATTGTGCAGTTAATGTTCTTGCATTCATTTTTCTGGGTTCCAGGATGTTGGTGTTGAAATGACTCTCAGTATAAAACTATTATCTGAGCTCAACTGCTTGTCAAATTGGGACGATATAGTATAATACCAACTCATTTATATTTGTATTGGACAGAAATAAGCCTAGCCTTTTTGGCTATGCAGATAGTGTTTAAAACATGGAGTTTGTTTATTTATGTGTGTTACTAAAGCAAGAGTGCAGTTTCTGAATTTAACATGCTGGAGAGCATCCATGTATATGTAACTTTCAGTAAGTTTTCTATTTTACTGAAAAATTAAGCTGTCAATGTTGACTAAAGAAGCTATTTAAATATTAGATGAGAGTTTATTCCTTAAAGTATGATCTTTGTTAGGTCACCGCAGAACTTCCATTCTCATGTGGATGTACTCCTGAATATTAGGACTTGAGTGCAGCATGTAGATGCTATGACTGCAGAGTGTACATTGGCTGCTGATTGTTCAAGTAAATATTAAAATCCTAAGTGAGGATGTCTCGTGATTGTGAGGATGTCTGCTAGTGTTAGATGTTGCTAAGTATTATGGAATACCTCTTTTTATCTTGCTCTTCTATGGTCTTATATGTGGAGAGACTTCTGTGTTTTAGAAGGCACATTTTTGGAGGAGTCTTAAATGCCTTTCTTCCTTTGAGCTCCAGCAAGGCAGACCCAGAATGAAGATGCTGAAGCAGATGATGGTGGCTTTAGTCAGGAATGGCAGCAACAAAGGGACAACAGAATAGGACCCATTGAATCAACACCTGAATCACGTGCTGCTGTTCAGGCTCTACCCAGTAACTCTCAAACAAGTGAAGACCCTGAAGAACGTGAGTATGGACTATTGCATCTGAAAAGCTTACTTAATCTGAAGCTAGTCAGTCAGGCATCCTGAGTGCACAGATACAGGATTCTGTGAGCTAATAGCAAGCTGAAGCGATGCTCTTGCTAATGATCAATACTGATATGCCTCATAGTAGGAATAATGGTGTTGCTTTTTGGTAGCATTGCGTTTTGTTGCAGGAGTGAGTAATATTGGCCAAAATGTTCTTTAATTTGATACACAGACTCAAAATTTTTGTTGCACAAGCTGTTTTCAGACCATTGCATAGTCAGTTGCATTAGCCTTTGTCTTTTTCATGCAGTGTTCTGCTGTGTATCACCTCTTTTGGATTTTAGGCCCTGTAAATGCTGTCACTACCAGATTTTTTTGCCTCAAGATTAAACTACTGTAATCCACTTGGTAGGAAGCAATGTTTAAAACCTGATTGGAGACTGGAATGAATGCAGAATGCAATGGGCTTGCTTAGTTTTTTCCAGCATCTAACTAAGGTGAAATATCTTTGGAGAGTGTATGATATCAATACTCAGATACCTGTGTTAACAGACTCATGGTTTCCAGTTGGAGTTTAGGCTGCTATTGGATTTGCAAAGCTCTAAATAAATTAGGCTGTGCCTGTCTAATAAACTGCTCTCCCCATGTGATGCTACCATATTTTAGCAGATGCAGCTGCTTCCTCTGATTAACAGATGCTCCTCTGTTTAAAAATACAGAGACTTCTACTTTAAGAACAGTTTTAAAATTTACTTGGTCTCAGTAAGTCCAATTTCAGCATGCTGCAAATCCTTTTTAATTTCCAGAGCTTTAAAAAATAACATTATGATTCAAAAATTTTAGCAAGGCGGCTATTTTAGTTAGTTAACTTTTTAACTAAAACTCTTGTCTGGCCAGGCTAATGATTTTCTCCGTCCTATATTCTTGCAGTGAGTAGTAATGATCCAGTCATACTTGTCAGCCAGCATTAGTTTACTAGAAGTTTGGAGCATCCAAGGTCTGTTTCAGTAGTGAAAGGGTGTTTTAGTGCTTAAGAGCTTTTAATGAATGCACTGTTCTGGGCATTTATTGGAGGCCTGTTGAAAGAGAGCAGGGTTGCCTTTTTTCTTCTATGCATTTTCTCCCTTTTTTTTCTTTTTCCTTTCCCCCTTCCCCCCCCCAATGATTAACCAGGCATCCACCTATGTTTTGATGTTCTTAGTTCCTCTTGGAACTCCAAAGTGAGTGTTGGGCTGGACTGTAGTGAGGTGGAAAAGTAATCAATAGGCCAAATGAAAACAGCTGGTCACCTCATGTTGGCCTTTCTTAATTAACGTTTTGGACTAAAAGCTCAGAAAGTGAACCAGCATTCAGGAAATCTTACAGTGCTTGCAGAAATAACTGAGTATTGTGCTTCCAGAGTTGTTGCTAAGATGGTAATTACTGTTTAAAAGAATAAGAGATAATGAATTTTCCTAAACCTCACACTTTGGACTAAGTATGTTGAGTTTTTGCCTCTGTGATACGCTCTGTACTTAGACACAAATGCTTTTAAGAACCACCTTCATAAGAATTCTGTAGGAAAATTGGGAAGGCAGTGGAATATTTTGCAATGTGCCGGTTTCTAACTGGCAAATAAAGGATCATCTGCAAGGAATTCATTTTTTCCCCTCCCTCAGCCAGTTTAAAGGAATTGTTCTTCAGTATTCTGTTGAATATGACAAGACAACCAAAAGACATCCCTCCACAAATAAAATTACAGATATCTGAGTTTGTATATACTGCATATATATGTCCAGGAAAATAGGAGTATAAGCAAATTCTGGTTAAAGGGTGAATTAATTGAGTAGTGTAGTGTTTCTAAGCCATCTTGTTTCACAGGAGTTTATTGCTTGATTCAGGAGTGGTACTAATTTTGAAAATGAAATGTTATTTTTAGCAAGTCTTGTTAATAGTTAATGTAAATATGTATTATTCTTTGATAATTACTGATGTGTAATATTAGTAGACTGATACTTAATGCTGCCATGTGTTCACTTTGCAGGAGGAGTAAAGCTCGGTTTGGGAGACTTCATTTTCTATAGTGTCCTCGTTGGCAAAGCCTCTGCAACAGCAAGTGGGGACTGGAATACAACTTTAGCATGTTTTGTAGCCATATTAATTGTGAGTACAATGTAAAATTATGATAGGGATAATTTCTAACATTCATCAGGGACAAAGTTGTAGCTGCTGCATTTTGTCTTTGATTTTGTTTATTGGGGGACCAGACTGACAGCTGGTGAGGACCTTAGCTGTGATTTTCTTTGGCTGTACATCTGTCACTTAAGTTTTTAGGTTAGGAAGATATAAAACATGACATGTAGAATTAATATTTATGTGTGTGTATATATATATTTTATAAAATCTTTTGCTTGTCAGAGTTCCCTAATTTCTCCCTATGTTTTTTGTGTTTTGTTTTTTTCCTTCCCCTCAGGGTCTGTGCCTTACACTTCTGCTTCTTGCCATCTTTAAGAAGGCCTTACCAGCTCTTCCAATCTCCATAACCTTTGGGCTAGTTTTTTACTTTGCTACAGATAACTTGGTGCAACCCTTTATGGACCAGCTAGCATTCCATCAATTTTATATCTAGCAGACGTGATGCTGGAATGGATATTTGTAGCAAATCTGGGAGGAGGAAAAATGGTTTTCCCTCAGTTCTCAAGCAAGACTGAAGTTAAATACGCAAGATTCCAAGCCTGAATCATTACAACTTCCTCCGGTGGTGGTTTTTGGTTTGCTTTTTTTCCTGAGACAACTGCTGCACTGGGCACCATATGAATTTTCCTGTGTAGAAGTGGCTTCTTCCTGATGGCCAGTCTAAGCCAGGTGCTGTTATATCAGAGGTAATCTGATATGCATATCTCTGGTAAGGACCACCTGTGTGAAAATTGCTAATGCTTCCACCAGCAATGTGATCTCTTACCACAGGCTGATTGTTTTCACAGCACTAAGGGTGCTCAGGACTTCCTTGATGTTAACAGAGGAAGCTGATAAATCACATGGAACTTGTCCCTGTAACCGCTTGAAGAGAGCGAGCCCAACCTGGACTTCTTCAGCAGTGATTTTTTGACAGTGGAGTCCCGACTGTGTAACGGGAAAGGACTTCGTAGCAATTGGACAAAGGGAGAAAGTACTGTCACTCTAAGAGTGCTCCATGACTTCATAGCCTCTGTGCCTGAGTGTGTTTGGTTTAGTAAATTTAAAAGCTGGTTTTTTTTTTTCCCCCACACTGGAACTAGAGCCTCTTCTTGGTTTCAATACTTTGTATTCTCAAGCATGGAGTGCACCTTCTGTACACCTGCTCCAGTTTATGTAGCTGCTTAAACTTGGACTGAATTATTTGGCAGTAGAGGATCATAAGGTCCTAATTTGGATCTTACATTCTAAAAGGTTAATAAACTGCATTAAAAAGCAATTTCGGGACTTACTCTTTGTGCTCTTGCAAATCATTTTGCTAGAACACCATTTCAAACCGTGCATTTGAAAATAGTCACTAACAGCACAGCACGGACTGCATCACTGGTGGATGTTCCTTCTGTTGGCATTCTTAAGAAATAAGTAGGCGTTTGCAGCAATCCCAGATGGAGTTTAGCTTGCCAGATCTAGAGATCAAGGTGCTATTAGGAGCTCTTCTAATGCATCACTGAAATTCTTGGTCATGAAAAGTGTGGTGTAGAGTTCCGTTGACCTGAGTATTGGTCACTCGGCCGTCTAACACCTCAGGCTGGCAAGGATTTTTTTTTTTTTGTGCAGTATCTTTATTGGTGAGGATACTTAAGTTAGGTGAGAGATTGCTTATTGTCACCAAGAAGCAAAATTTGTGACCCTCTTCACTTTAATTACCTCTCATGAGGAACTGGTGATTGGCAAAATGAAGGACAATTCAGTATGACTGAAAAGAAGATAGGAGATTTTGAACTTCTTACAAGAAGAATCTATTTGAACGTTAAAACTGCTAACCTCTGATTTCTTCTTAATTTGAAATAACTCATTTATGAATAATTGCTTGGAAATGAGATGGATGAGATGAAGTTGGTTTTGCTATAAATTCTTCCTGTGCACAAGTAATGTTTTTTCTTGGGAACCATAGGGAGTGGATGGGCATTCTGTTTTACTTGCATCTTGATACTGGAGTCCTTGCCAAGTAGAGCACCTGTCAAAATCCTGACACTAGCTCCTTTTACCTTTTTTTTCCTGGGGTTTTGTTTCAGTGCCTATGGATTCAAAGGACTGAAACATCAGAGATGCTCACCAGCCATTGCCCAAATAAAGAAAGAAAGGCTGTGATGTATAAATCTGCTTTAAAACCAAGAAAGGCTTTCTTTGATTGTCCTTGGTAATGTATGTCTTTTCCAGTATGACTTGTTAACTGTAGTGTTAGCATTTACATTTTCATAAAGTACATTGTCTTGTCTCATCTAAAGTACTTTTATTCATCTCATTTGTGTGCTGATTCATTGTGGATAGCATTAATAAACTAACTATATCAAAATTGCTTACAGTGACTTTTCAAGTCAAACTTGTTTGTGTTTTCTAGCTTAAATTACTGTTCCATATTTTGTTGCAATGAAGTCTGACTTAAAACAGGTTAGTTGGTGAGGGTTTTTGGGATTTTTGTTGTCATTTTTTGGTTGGTTTTTGTGTTTGGATTTTTTTTTAACAAGACATTGTGTTGTTTTTATACCATTTTAACTTGTCTCTTTCCTGAGGATTATATCTAAGAAAATTCCTTCATGTGTTTTATTGGGCATCCCAGCTATAGTTTCATTGTATAGAACAGGTTTGCTAAGAGTTGGCATCGCTAGCATTTGTATATCTGAGCTGGCTCTCAGTTAAGGGTTGTTACGTAAATGCAGAAGTCATCTGTCTTATTTCTTTTTTGACTTCAGTGTGCACCAGGGGAGCATTAGCTCCATTAAGACTTGCTTTAGAATCTGTAGAAATGTACAGGAGCCTTTTCACGTACTTGAATGGGCATTAGATGTACAACCTAAGGAAGAGCTCAGAACCTTCAAACACTAAATTGCCAGTCTTCCACTTCCCAGAGCTGCTTCTGTTATTCTGAAGTTTTAATTTCTGAGCTGATGTAGTGTTACAGTGATGGAGAAACCGTTTTTCACAGAAACTGTTTGAATTTGTGTTTGAATCTCAAAATAAATTCAGAAGGGAAATTGCTTTTATAGGCAACTGTATGTTAAAGTACACTGCTTATTACCAGGTCTTAGGTACACCTTCAAAAACCAGATGAAATTTTCTAGATTTGCCTCCTCAGGCCAAGTCATAGTAGCTTGTATTTCAAATGAGATCTTGCAACTAAGGATTTTCTCAGAAAGTAGGTCCAAATAAGGTTCAGTTGACAATAGTTTTTGTTTGCATTTGGGTTGTTACTACACAAGTGTGAAGGTTGTGTCACTTTTCTCTCCTTTGTCTTGAAACACCGGTCTAATTAGAGGTCGTGACTCACCTTGGTTAGATTGTTGTAACTGAAAGATTTCTCCTAAGTAGTCTGCATTTTTGAGAGAGTTCCCATTATTATTAAATTAGTATGTTAATGACAGCACATTAGACCGTAGCTCTGAAAGAGCTCTTGTGTAACCCCAGTAGATTCATCCCTTCTGTGCTCGGGCAGATTGACTGGTAACTGTTGTGTGGCTGTTTCAGTGTTCATACTTTGAAACTGGCTATCACAGTCGCTTTCTCTGGCCATTCAACTTATATCAGTAGATCTCCTTCTTGGGCTGAGCTTCAATTAAATATATAAATCTGAAAACATAATAACAAATTACATATTTTCCTAAAATCCAGGCACTTCCATTTGTCTCTTATTTTTTTCTTTTTTTTTTCCCATCTGTTGGGGGATTTAATCCAGGGCAAAGAGAGAGAGATCCCTGGAAGGTGGTCTTACAGCAAAGGCTTAGGATGCTGTCATATCTGTGTATGGCTATTATGATCACCCTCAAATTCAAATGTCATTTGTGTGAGGTGCATCCTGAAGGTGTAAGCATGTGATACCGCAACACATTCAGGATAGTTCTGGATGGGTAGATGATGACTTCTTTTAGCCAAAAAAATCGAGGGCTGTGCTCCAGTAAAAATGGCTGATCTCAATGTACAAAGCAGACACAGGCTATTTCAGGCATAGGAGACTGGTGCTTCTTGGATATATAGATATATATCTGTACCTATGGAGATATAGACTCATGTACTCTGGACCTGTAGATGACAACTCTTCTGCCATTAGTGCGGTCAAGGATTAAATATGCAGAAGTAAATTTTGGATGGATGGTACTGTTCAACAAAACTTATCAAAATGCTTTATTTAAATAATTACTTTTGACAATGCTGTTGAAACAAGTTTAATAGACTGTGGAACATGTCTGCACTGTGATTGCATCTCAGTGGTAACTTGGTCATTGGAAATGTTGAAACGTGAACTAGAATGGAATTCTTTTACACTCAAAGCATTTGCTGTTTTCTTTTTTACACTGGTTTGTACATAACCTGAATTGAATGTGAATGTTTTTTAAACACCTTTCCGGTTCTTGATAAGATACGGTTTTGATAGATTATTGCAAATTTTCCTGTGTTTGTCTAATTATTAAAATAAAATTGCATGGATCCTGGTTCATCTTGCCTTTACTACATTATTTTAAAGCCATCACTTAAAGTTCTTGTAAACATAAGCACTGTAGTTATTTTTATTCAACATTTAATGAGTAAAATTCCTTTCTTAAGGCATTTAAGTACCTGCCTTATTTCCTAGCAGAAGACCTTCAACTGATTTTTGTAGAATTACCTTTCTCCTAAAAGCTACTTTTTGTGTTCCTTTTAAGAGTTAGTCAAAGCCTGTTTCAAAAGCACCCATAAGGTATAATTAAGGCACAAAAAATGAGATTATACTGAAACACCAGCTGGTACAATGAAGATTACCAGGAAAAATACATAGTATGTTCAGAAAGAAAACACTTCATGAACACTGTTGTGTATTGTTATTTTGGAGTTGATTTCTTACCAATATGATTGAAATGGAATTGTTGGGTTTTTTTCATTGTTTTGGAAAAGTATTCACTGCAATGTTCAAATTTGTTTGAGCTGACTAACTCGTACTGAAAAATTTTTTTTTGGGAGCGGGGGGGGAGGTTACCTTCGTCTCTGCATGAAAGACCTAAGTAGAGGTTCATCCTGAGAAGTAGAAAGTGAAGTACAGGTGGTAGGAGGCTGTGTGGATGAGCAAGGAGCTCCTAGCTGAGCCCAAAGAGGAAGTGGAGAAGAGGTGGAAGCAGGGGCCGGTGACCCAAACAGAGCATAGAGTTGTTTTCTGATCTTCCAGGGTTAGTGTTAAGAAAGCCAAGGCCCCTCTGGAATTGCATCTGGCTAGTTATGTAAAGGGCAAGAAATCTCAATAAAGTTATGTTTAAGGCCACATTCTGGCCTGAAATGTCAGGAGTTTGTGGACTTGATAGAGAAAACAATCAGCCTTCATTGGCAGGAGCTAACAGAACTGAGAACTGGGTACAGAAACAATAATTTGCTTCCTGAGTTTAACAACCTGTATTTGTTCCTCTTTTCTTTAAATCATGATATGCTGCAGAAAGATGATTTGGCATCAAGAGACATTGGTGGATAGTACCAAAGTAATTGCATTCAATTTGATTTTTCTTTGGTTTGAAATATGCTTTTAATCTAAACTGACTGGAATAATGAATAGACTTCTGTGTTCATATTAATTTTCTGATTTCAGTAGTATTAGATAAGGGTTGCCCACTTTGATCTGGGGTAATGCTGCTGTCAGAATGAAGCATTGTACTTCTTGCTGGCTTTGTTGTACAAGTCAGCATGAATGTACTTGGAGAATGCCTCAGAGCACAGCTGGATGTTCATCGAGTGTAGCAGCTGCATATTTGATTGAATCAGTGGTTTATTTAACCATCCTCAGCAACAAAATACTAACCACTGATACAATAGCATACTCAAGTGAAGAGTTGACGCTACCATTTAATTATTGGCACACTTACACCCCAGCCTGGGCCTTACTGGCACTGTTTGGTAATGAATTGTGTAACAAATTCTACTTCCAGTTGTTACTACGAGGGAGGAATTAATTCAGACTTAGACATAACAGCATACCTGTGGGCATCAAGGGGAACATTTGTAAGGACAAAAATGGCAGCATGGAGCAGATAGAGGTCTGATAAGACCTCACTGTGCAGAAGTGCTGCAAGGGGGTGATCACTCTTTGGGGGCAGTGCCTGTCCTGGTGTCTGCAGCCAGCATCCAGCAATAATCACTTCTAAAGCTGTAATCACAGCCACATGGCAGCACTGTGCCTTTTTTACTGCTTTCTATTCTTAGTGCTCGTAACAAGGGATTAAAGAGCATGATAAAAATATACGCTTTAAAAAGTAGACTGTTATAAAATGATTTCTTTCTGGAGGGCTGTATTTAGTACATGATGAATCCTGTAGGGGAGGCATGTATGCATTTCCAGTCACTGACTGCTAAGGTTTCGAAACTATTTTAAGAACAGCAGAACCTAGCTGTTGTCATAGTAGCAATAAACCTTTTAATCCCACTTCCTCTGGAGATGAAGCTGTTGTGTACATAATCTGCTTAAAGATTGTCAAGGCTGTTTATGTGACTGGGAGCTAGAGATACAGTACTGAGAAGATGCTACTTGTTGCCCCTGGAAAATTTAGTACTTTTTGTCTACTTTAATAGTGTTTGAGATTTGCTGAGAGACTGATCTTATGACAAGCTGGTAGGAGAACAGTCATTGGGGAAGCCAGCCTTCATTTATACCAGTGTTTTGGCATTGACAACTTGTGGTTAAATGAAACTGTTCCTAGGTAGTTTTGGGCAAGGGCTTGCTGATATCATGTTTCTCCCACAGTTTAAAAGCATCCTTTTTGAGGAAGTCCTTTCATTCTCAATGCTTCCATTCCTTACAGTCTCTGAGGCTTCTGAATTAACACTGAGTCGTATTTTTATATTGCTGAATAGTGAACACAATTAAAACTTCCTTGAAGTATTTGGGTAACGCAGACTGACTTGTCTTAAATGTACAACAGGTAGTCAAGAGAAATCCGCAGACAACTGACAGGTTCTTCATCTTTTGGAGATTAGCTGGGTAAGGAGAGTTTTAAATGTCATGTCAAAATAATCATTATAATAGAATTTGGCATCCTGAACCAAACATGACGTGAGTGTTTGTTCACATGTATCTAGAGCTAAAAGAGGCCTTTCTTCTCACCAGATCAAATTTCTCAGTAATTACTGACATCTGCGCCACTGCCAGTTGATTTGGTGTAGTCTGGTTACAGGACTGGATTGCATAACCCCATGTCCTGCAAATAAGCAGTGTGCATCTTTTCTTTTCTTTGACCCAGTATTTCAGTTCATATGTACTGAACAATAGCAACAGTTTGGGAATTTTTACTTGTTTGTTTTCCTCTTTGGGTATTTTTACTTGTTTGTTTTCCTGAAGTCTATGTGTTCTGTCAGGATGGACACTCAGTCTTTAGGAAAAAAATCACACTACAGAATAAATGAAAGAATGTTTCTAAGATTATTTATTTGCAAATTTATATATATATATATATATATATATATATATATATATTTGCTCCTCTATGAAGTTTTGATTATGGATAATTGTTTCCTGCTCATTCCCCTCCTTTCCAGCAGCCCTTAATTCAACATGACATGGAAAGATGTATTAGGCAAACCATTGACTGTTATGTTGTCATCAGATCTAATTACTCCTCGGGGTGCGTTGCTCACTGACTCACTGAGACCATCACTTGAAATCCTGTGCATTTGATCTGCCCTTGCAGGCTGTGGAGATGCTGGCAGGCCCCAGTCTGTTCTGAGGGACAGGGAAGCTGCTTCCTTCTTCTTTCCCCTTCCTTCTCACAGTGTTGACTTCAGGCTTCATGGAGAGGGAGCACCCCCTCAGGCCAAGGAGGTTAGTGTGGGGGTGGAAGCCCCTTGGACAATCCCCTGTGGTCCCCAGGAGATGTCCTGTGTACCTCCTCACCAGAAAGCTGGTTAGGTGCCATGGAGGATGTCTTCCCAGCAGAACTCCTTGTGTTACTGTTTAGAGGGGCTTTGCAAATTTTCCAGTTTGACGCTCTGAACAAAAAACCGTTTCTTATTTTACGAAGAGCTTTTGTTTTGAAACATTCTTAACATTTAAAAATAGTCATTAATATTTTTCACTCTTTGCTTCAATCTGAAGGATTCATCACTGTCCTGCTTTGGAAATTTTTTCACCTCAAATATTAAATAGTTTTATGACATGTGGGGGAACTGTTTCTTTCTCTTCTTAGATGGTAAAAATCCTAGTAAAGGGTTTGAGGGGGTTTTTTTTAAGTTTATATAAGCCACCTGTCACTGCTTGGTATTTTTGTTACCCAGTTGATTTCTTAAGGAGAAATCAACCCAGTTTGGGAATAACTCTGTTAAAGGTATCAATTTTTTTTTTTTTTAACTGAGCTGTATTATGCTGAATTAATTGTTTTGATCTGGCTGATGAGTAGATGGAGGCAGAATGGAAAAAGGTACCTCTGTATCCATTAATACCTCTTTAGACACTTACACTATTGAGACATATCATTCTCATTTGTGTCAAGGATTTTGATCACAATTTTGGTAGGTATCCTTTTGGTGCAATATTTTAGATCAAAACCTGTAAATCATGTAGTTTTATGTGCAGCTAAACTCAAGTTCTGCCAAACAGATATGGTTAATGCTTACAATAGTGACAAAAATTAAATCTCGTGGTTTGATAGGAGAGCAGATTTTATCAACAGTCTCTAAACTCTGCAGGATGAGATCATCATTATGTCAATGTCTTACACAGTGCTGAGTATTTTGACACATGGAACAATGGTGTTTGTCTTTTATTAGAAACAAATTGAACAGCTGGGGACAAATGTCTCCCACTCTGGTGCAGGAATGGTTAGTGCCTCCAGGTGCTGCTTGGTCTTTAAGTGGGTTTTTATGTTGTTTTGGTTTTGTTTTTTAAAGTGGTTTTACTATGAATATAGAAATGAGAGCTCTTTATACTTCATCTTGTAATGAGTTTGTATAAAATGCATTTACCCAAGTAGACTACCTAGATGGTGAAGCACAGAGCTTGCAAATGCTGCACTGGCTGCTAGACATACCATTGGGGATGAATCAGGGAGGAGTGAAAAGGCTGCAAGAAAAAACAGACTGGAGGGCTCTAACACTTTCATTACAGTTAGTGACATACTATATGTCTTCAAAAAAAATCAGTTGTTAAAATAATGACCATTGTTAGCTGGGGATGATAACCTTAAACTATCTACTGAGAGACTACAGTGCTGTCTCCCACAACAGTTGCGTAAACGTTGCATTGTACATTTGTGTCTGTGACTGGCAAAACTAGAAGTAGATACAGCAATCTAAGTATGCCTGAGAAGATAAGGTATGTGTAGCTTTGTTTTGTAGGGTTTGTACCAAGTGGCTTGCTTTTCAGCCTGAGCAATTATTTAAAAGCCATTCTTCATATTTAAAATTCTAGGATAGTGAGTTGTCCCTCTTGTGTTGCTGTGAAAACTTCAAAGAGAGAGTGAGGTAGCTTAATGATTTTTTCCTCAAATATTCCCAGGGCCCCTGTTAAACACACTAGAAACTGGAACACTCGTGGTCTGCTTTCAGAAAAATACTCAAAGAGTATGATTTTTGTGTCTCCTCCTCAGACTCTCAGAGGTATGAACGTGATGGGGAAACTGCACTTCTGGCTTCTGGGTGAGAGGAGTGGTTGATTCTCTTTGGCTCAGAGACCTGTGAAGAAGCACAAGTATGTCTCACATGAACCATCCTCACTTGGCAGCTTCATACTGTCATTTGCTTCTAGTGCTAAAACCAGCGTAGTGGAGTGTGGTGGTGCAGTCAGATGTTGTAGCTCCCACCCATTGTGGAAAAGCATGAGAAGTTTCACTTCCACCAGTGCCACTTTCTACAATTTTCCTGCCATCCACAAGAGCAGGAGTGGGTGTTCTCAGTGGTTGCTCCCCTGTTTTGTTCTTAACTAGCTCTGTGTTTCCTTCTTTCATATGTCTCAAACCCATATGCAGAGTGAAAGGTGGAGTAGAGAAAAAATATGCACAAAAGAGCTGATAGATTTGTCAATGGTGTCTCCCAATGTAGCATGTACTGTAGTGAGAAGTTCAACACCCGTTTTTCCTGATTTAATACGGCTATGAAATAACCAGAGAGGCACCCATTTGGCTGAGAGCACAGAAATCACTGATATTTTCAAAATTACAGTTGCACAGTCAGGCCCTTAGTAATTACAGAAATACTCTTCCAGCTGAACTGTCTTCCCGAGAACCTGGGCATGATTGCAAAAAACAGTCCTAGAAATATTTTGCTATGTAGTTTTCAATCCTTTGTCTTCAACCTGGTTCATAGAGTTCACATTTTTTGACATCAGCATCTTCTCTGAACACTTGTCTAAGTTTCAAACTCTTTCTTGGCCCCTAGATGACAAATGTCCAGAAGAAAACATTACGTTTTCCCTCCAGCAGGGTGGAGGGAGAAGCTGGAGATACCTCATTCCCTCACAGTGCACTGCTTCTATGTAATACATTCTAGCAGTGCTTTATTATTTTCCCTGCTATGTTGTCACTAATTTTTGTCTTAACATGCTATTTCCCCAACACTCCTAAGACTGCTGTTTGCTGTGTGTCCATGTGCACTGAATTCTTGTGGTTTGAATTGTTTTTCTCAGGTATGCTGTTCTGCATTTTTCCCCAGCTGAATTCACTCTTGGTGTTTGCCTCTTCCTCCAGTTCGTCCGCAACAGTGGAGTCCTGCAGTTACTAAAGGTAAGAAACTACAGTTCAAGTTAGTCTTGTTGCAGTAGGTCTAGCAATTTTTGCCTCATTCTCCCACTGCAATTTTCATGAGCACACTTTTAATTCTTACTTCTTACTTCATCAAATAATATTTTAAATCAAACCAAGCATAGTAACGATTCCCATCTCTGTAGAAACTCCTCTCATGATACTTCTTGTTTTCATTTTACATTCTTATTTCAGTAGTGTCTCTTACCCCCTTTCTGTTGCCAAGATTCTGTCTGTATCCAAGGCAACTTAAATAATTTTGAGAGGAAGACAGTGAGAGATGATGTTTCAATTACTAATATCCAAGTAGATGGCCTCTGTGGCACTCCCTTTGTGCATCATTGTAATTCTGCTTGATTTAAACTGTTTGGGTGCAGCGTGTACAGTTGTGGAGACAGGGAAGATTCCTCACTAATGAAGACCTGCTGTTTTGTAATGCTGCAGCATGTTCCAGCCTATTCCAGTGCCATGTGCATCACGTGGGATCTGGGCTGACAGCCAGTGCAAATGTTTCTTCAAGGACTTTAGGACATATTCTAATTATGTTTAGATTCTCCCACTCTCTTTTCATCTGAAGGATGTCACTCTGCTCATTTCAAAGTGTGGTGCAAAGTGCTCCATCTGCCAGGATGAGAGGGGTCTGCTGGTGCACTTGTGTGAGAGGCAGTAGGATAGCTGGCTTTGTGAGCAACTCTTTAACCTCCAGCTGTGAGAAGTCCCAGGCCATTGAACACTGTCAGGGCTTGGCCAGCATCCAGCAGTGTTTTCATCCAGTGCTGGAGGAGATGTAAACTTTCCTGGAAGAAAGAGCTTCATTTCTCTGAGCCTAGCAGGGAAGAAGGGGCAATGAGTTGTGGGATGAAGCATCTGAAACTCTCGGTAGCTGAAAAAAGCAACATTTTGTGGAGAAGAGTGAAGGAAAAATATATTTGGGGAACCCTGCACATGAACACATGTATTCTCTCTCAATCTGGTATTTAATGTATGTGATGGCACTACAGGATCCTTTTAAGGGGAACTGGAATTGCAAAACAGCATGCAAGAGTAAAGGCCGTTGTGCAATACTGTGCACTGGAATGTAATTCTGTGAGGTGAATACAGTGAGGACAGATCCACGTCTATGTGCTGTGTGGCAAATGAGACTCTGCCTTTCTGTGGGCATGTGGAACAGTCTGAAGGCTTTTGAAAAGGTGCAGACTCAGCCTGAAGGAAATGTTCCTGATGTGGGGAGGAAGCAGAGAGGCACGTTTTTCTGTCCGTAGTTTGCAAGTTCCCCAAGGGCAAGTCTGCATTCTTGTCTCTGCCATGGTCTGTGCCCCCTGGCCAGACAATCAGCACTAAATAGCCTGGGTTCTTTCCTGGGGAGCCACATGCAATATCACCTCAGACAAATTAATTTCTCAAGGGTGATATTGTTACATCAGATACTTGGCTAATTAATGATTCTTATTGTCTAGGCAAGTGCATTAATTAACTGGATACATAAGAAAGTCTGGGTCAAACTTCAGAAAGTCGGCCAGACTCACTTAATCCCTTGTGGCTGCTGGGATCACCCTGCTGTCTGGTGTGACCTGAGTAATCAGGGTGTTGAGACTGGCATGTCTCAGTCCTGATTCTCACAAGTTCAGTTGTGCTCAGCAGCCATTTGACAGTGTTGTTGGTGGCAAGTGTGTACAGGAATAAGTTTTTGTGTGAATTCTGGGGCCAGTGTTACTGATGGAGCTGAAGAGAGGGAAGGGGTACCAGGGTTTAAAATTTCTAGCCTGCATGTCCCTAACAGAACACAAGCCACCTTCAGGTGGTACATGGCCCAGTAACTGTGCTTGCCACTGATTGTGATAATCATTGTGAGTGCTTTCAATAAAAGATGAGGCTGTTGCAGCATTTGTTGTTGGATAGATCTTCTCCTGGAAAAAAACCCAGGAATTTTATATTTTGTTCCTTCCATCTTGCCCAAACATAAGATTAGGAGAGAGGAAGAGAAACTGAGGTTAATTCTCTTTGCCTATACATGATTTGTATTGCTGTAAGCTTGCTTACCTCAATATATGTAAGATGAAAGTCAGGCTGTGCTCTTGGGACTGGGTGCACAGGACTGGAGTAGGCGTCTGGCTTGAAGAGGTTTCTTTGTACTTTAATGGGTACTGCAAGGGGTTCCCAAGAGAATTCTTCAGATGAAAGCTGTTTTTCTGTGGACAGGCTGCACAGAGTCTCATTATTGCTCTGGCTTTTGCTGCACAGCACATATGTTACTGCAGGGCTGTCAGCCCTCCAGTCGATTTCTACAACGCAATAAAAATAAGTAGATTAACCAAGCAAAGAAGATTAGAGACACTTTGGGGAAGGAAAGGGAAGGGAGGAGGATGAGCAGCAGGGAGTATAAAAAGAGACCACAAGACTGTGATTGCCAGACGTCCTGGTGCATGTTGCACAGGGTGGCTTTCTTTGTCCCTTTCGGGTTTGGGTTGGGCATACTGAACAGAACTGATCCTGACACCATGTCCAAAGAGAAACTGGAGTCACTGGTCAAGAACATGGAGATCATGCTCTCTGAGGTAGAGCAGCTGAAGATCCACTGCACCAAGCAGACGGAGGAGGTGAACCAGGTGGTACAGGAACTGCGCCGAGAGAACAGGGAGCTGACGGAGAAGTATGAGCTCATCTGTCAGGACCTGAAGGAGGCCAAGGAGGCCATTGCCCAGCTGCAGGACACCAAGTTTGCCTTTGAGGCAAAGGAGCGGCAAGCACAGAAGCTCAACCGGCAGCTGTGAAGCGGCAGGAAAGAGAAGCAAGAGATTTCTTACCCTCACCTAAGAGTAAACAGAAACCTTCAACTGCTGTAAATGATAATCCCTGGATTGGTAAAAGCAACCCTTTCCCTTTCTCCTCGGAATAAACCTGTGTGCTGGAAAAAAATCATCTCTGTGGAGGCAAGATCTCAGGCGCAGCTGGAATTCTGCCCCAGAAGGCTCCTTTGTTAATGACTAAAGACCTCATTATGCTGGGAGAGAAATCTCATTCCAGAATCCCTTGTCAGAGATCTGAGCCATAGGCATATGGAAACAGCTGCCAGGATCTGGGCACCTTCTCATGCCCCGTAGGGGTTGCACAAGGACAGAGCCTGGGAAAAGAACTGTCACTGCCTTGAGCCACTGGAGAGAGCTGTGCCGCGAGAGTCCGCTGAGATGGAGAGAAGGATCATCGTCTGTTGCTCTGTTTTGTTGCTAACTTTTCTCTGCTGGGCAGCGAGGCTGTAATGCTGTCCTTAGTAGGGTGTCAGCTTCCTTGCTGCCTGATGCTGGAAGACATCAGCAGGAGCTTATGTCGTGCCTCATGCTTCCAAGTACTTTCTATCAAGGGCATGTTGGTCCAGAGGATCTTTTAATGCTATTACAGTCGATGTTGTCCTCTTCCAATTCCAACGTGAAGTATAAGAACTGGAAAGGTTTCTGTCTTGATTTCCATTTCAATAGTGTTAAATCCTAATGACTCCATGTTTAGTATGCTAGAGTTAAAACCTCTGCTGAATATAACACTTTTTTTACCAAAGAGCTATGTTTTGGCACCAGATTTACTTTTCTTTAGCAGAAGTAATGTGTATAAATGGACTGGGAATTAGGAGGGATAAATGTATGTGGGCACGGGGGTGAGAATTGCTTGTCAGAGGCTTTGCTTTCAACTTTTCTCTCTGCTCCTGTATCTCCTAAGCAGCATTTGGGGTAGTCAGTGCCAAGCCCAGCTAAGAGCAGGTGACTTTAGACTCCACAGTGAATAGTGTGAGATCTCTGGGGAGAGTGTGGAAAGAGTGCTGAGAGAAAAAGCCTGAATGTTTAAATGGAGAATAGCTGGAATAGTTCCAGGAGGATCTTTCTTCATGTTGGCTGTGATGTAGCCAGCTTCTTTCTTCCCTCCAAAGCTTTGCTGTATTGTTATCTCTGCCTGGCAAGCTCCCTATTCCCAGCAAGGGCTGATGTTTGGGAGAAGCAGAGAAGCTGTTTCCATTGCTGAGGGCCTCGGGGTGTGTGTGGCACCAGGAGCCCAGGTGCGCTCTGTGGGGGGAAAGGGAGTCAGCCTAGAGGGAAGGGAAACCTGGCTGCTTTGGTTTCCCTAAAGGTTTGGGCAGGGCAGAATAGTTCAGCAAGACTCAGTCCAGCCATAGTGAAAATAACTGTAGTTTTTTCAATCATAAAATACTGAGATCAGGCCTAGAATTAGCTGGTTATTGTTCCTTCTATGCCCTCCTCTCTGCCACATCAGTCTTTGCCTGGTCTAGAGCCTTTGGAAAATTCAAATCTTCCCATTAATTTGACTGAGCTCTGGGCAAGACCTTCTGAGCAAAGGGCTGATGTTTGTGTGGCATCCATGGGGAACAGGTTTTTCTGGTTTTGTTTCATGTGATACCATGTTTTGTTAAATTTGTGTGATCTAGACTTTTATTTTTTTGGTATTTTGGGTGGAGCAGATTGGATTATCCAGAAAACATTTGGGAGATTGGAGACTGTCCTTTATGTTTTCAAATGTAATCTGAATACACATGGCCAGCCCTGACCCTTTGCTCCTTGCTCACCAGTGACAGCTTGGGGAGCACAAGAAATCAACATTAATCACCATATTTGTTTGTCTAAGAACTAAAAATATTTTCTCTTGAAATCAGTTCTCTAGCTCAAATCTGCTTACCACCTGTGATTTCTTCTACTTTTTATATATCGTTAAAATGTAAAACCAAAATAAAAGGAAAACAAACAGCTGAGGGAGTGTCTGTTCTGGATAAGGCATTGCCTCCTTTAATGCATGTATATGTTACTTTCTAAATGTGTGTGTGTGTTTATGCTTGCTGAATATAATTATTCCTGTTTAAATCCTGTGCATCAAGGAACGAACAAGCAGAGACCCTCCAGATCGCTCTGTGTTCACAGGTTAATCTCTCTAAATGAGATTCTCTGTGTGGCTGCCAAGTTTGCCCTACGCAATATTTAAATCCATGATACAGAAAAAGAAAATGGGATTGCAGTGTCCTTGTGATCAGTTTCTTAATAATTAGCAGGATTCAAAGTGTCTACTTTTAAGGAAAGCTGTAAGAATGATTTTCTGTAAATAACCCAAGACTTGGGGTGGGACATCAGAAAAACTAGATGTGCTATCCAATGCTAGAAAAAATTAACACCACTTCCCTTCCAATAGACTCAGTTGTGTCCTGGTTTTGCTTACATGGCTTAAACTCAGGAGTAGCTGGGCTGGTTTAAAAACAATGTTCATTCCATTACATGTAGTTCCTCTGGTTTTTTACAGGCAAATCTTTGTGTATCCACGTATAGTCTTAGCAATGGAGTAGTGCCTTCACTTGTATCCTGAGGTGCAGTGTATTGGAGTGCCTTTCACAACAAAGTTTGCACAGAATTAGTCACAGCACTTTGAAGTTGATTTTTGCTTTTTGAACACCAATATTATCATTACATGCTGCTTTTCTTCTTTAAACGGCCTAAGGATAAAGAGCTGAAACTTGGTGTAGCACTATCAACTTGTTTAGAAAGCTGGCCTGAATAAAAGTCTCGCCTGATTTGGGTGAGAATCAAAATAAATATGAAGTGACAGGCTTGCCATTTCACTCATCTTGGAAATGGATGAAGAGAGGTATCTAATTCTCTGAATACAAAGAGTAAATTTATTTGGAAGCTCTCTCGGAGAGCACAGCACAGGAATTGGCTCCGTTGTCAAGAAGGGACTAGGAGAAGAGAATCCTGCCAGACCAAGTGCCTGTGAGTTGGTCTGTCCCTGGAGCAGATTATAGCAAAGTACTGGTGATTGCATTGGTTTCCACAGTTCTGAGCTGCATTATGTGAAAGTGTCCAAGAAGGGAGACTGGTAGGAATGAAGCTGATACCTCTTTGCTCTCTTGCATTGCTGACTTCAGTGGCTGCATGCTGGCAAACCACAATATATCAGCTCTGCTTGTAGCTGTATCAGTACAAAAGTTACAAAAGTTGTATGGGTCAGCTCCTCTGCAGCAGTCCTCAGCATCTGAGAGTTCATGTGTGGCCAGGCCTCTGGAGCAGATGTAAACCAGTGCAAGAGATACTGCAAGAGGATAACAGGCTTTGATGCAGTGAAGTTGTACAGCAGAGCCCACAGGTGTGTAATACACTTTCCACCCTTCCTCTAAGGACTTTGTAATGTCTCCTGAACATGAAATTGAGCTACTTTTCCTGAAGGGTTGACAGGATTCATTCTGTATACTGAGAAGCTGTCATTCAGAGGACTAAATGACATGCCTATCCTGCAATAGTGAGTGAGAGTCTGGGAAGAATGGCATTATTGGTGCACTATTCAAGTTAGAAAAAAGCTCAGTTCAAGTTGAATCAAAATTTACTGTCATTTCTTTAAAAAGTAATAAGTTTAAAAAATCAGTATGTCAAAAGATTTATTGTTTTGAGAGTAAGCTGAAGCCTCCTATATTCAGAATCTTGTGCAGCTGATTGAAAGAGAGACATGCCATAATGTCCCCAGTAGGAGTGGACTTGATTTGACATCCCAGAGACCCTTATTTCTTTACCTTCTCATTCAGCCATCAACACACTTACCTAGGATGTAAGATTACTGTTCAGTATTATCCTGTGCTCAGAAATATTTGAGCATGTCCCCTGGATAAAATGCAAGTAGGAGGCTAAATTATGTGAATAGCTATCCATGTCCCTGGATTAGGCCGCTGCTCTTATCTAAGAAACTGGATATTATTCTGAATGCAAAGCAAGGCACACATCCTATTTTTAAGTATGTGACCCAACCATAATCACAACACCCCAGATCCTTGCTCTTTGGCTAAATGACGAAGTGAGCAATCAAGAACACGAGTTTGTAATGTGACTGTGCCATGGTTTCCTGACCACTGTAGTCTCCTGGGAGGTTCAGATTTTGAAACCAAACTGAACACAGATTCTTCTCTTCCTTGCACGAATGCTCAAGCTTCACTTCTGGAAGCTTTGTGAGTCTTGCCTGATTTTTTTGGTTGCTGTCCAGGGGGAGAGGACAGGAGGTAGAAGAGTTAGGTGTTCAGTTCCCCCTGGGGAAGAAGGAAGGTGTTTTGGTTGTATTTCTCAGTAATTAATTTCTCTGAAGTCAAGTCTGTTTTGCCCACAAAAGTAGCCAGTGAGTAATCTTCCTGTCTTTATCATATTTGACAAGTTTTTCCATCAGTTTGTCTTCCTCTGTTGTGTCGAGGATGAGGAGTGATAGAGCATCTTGGTGGGCATCTGGTGACCAGCTAAGGTCAACCCTCTACAGTGCTGTAAGTGTTAGACAGCCATCACTACTTGGACGGGAGCTCTGTCCAGTAAAACATGCAGATCTTTAGATAGTCTTTGGAAACAGCCTCTGGCAGTAAGGAATCCTGGTAGTTTATTCCCATGAAAGGTATAACAAAAGAGAAAGCAGAAATCTTACTACTGACCTCTGGCCATGTAACTGTTGAAATCCCAATGCCACGCTCCTGTAGAGGTTGCTTCTTGCCAAAAGCACTTCACTGATCAGGCTAGAAGGGATATCACGTTCAGCAGTATCCATTCACTATGCATTCACCTCAACTGTTTCTTCTTGACCTCATCTGGGACACCCAGATGCCAGGCGAGCCACTGGATAGATCTAGTGGCAAGAGGCAAATGCCTGTGGTCCTGCTGTGTTCATTCCATAGTGACCCGTCAGTATCTTACCAAGAGATGAGAATGGTCTTGAATCAGTAGATTATCTTGCTTTCACTAAAGGGTAAGTGATGAAAACAATTTCAACACAAGGATCACGTCCTTTCTCCCAGAGGAAAGGTACATATGCAAAACTTTCTGTGAAACCGCAGGGCAAAGGTTTACTTCATATTTGCATTGCCTTTTTCCTGGTAAGCACTGGCCTTGAGCTCAAATCCTACGCTAACAGCTTGATTTTGTCACATCTCTGCTGGAACCAGGAACTATGAGCAGACTATTCTTTCCTTTTTTTTTTTAATAAAAGAAATGTAATTGATGTTTCATGTTGCTTAGTTGTGGGAAAAGTCTGGTCACTTCTTTTTTTTATTTCAGCATCTCAAGAGCTCATCAATTAAGTCTCTATGGGGTTAAAATGAATCCAGATGTGTTTACACAGTATCTGCTTTAATGCAGTAGACACAGCTGTTTTTTGGATGTATCCTGGCTAGATTCCAACATGAGCAGTCACATATTCCCTGTCTCTGTACTCCCTTGTAGTTTATCAACAAGAACACAAGAACTACAAGAACATTATGAAGCTTGGTATTTCAAAAAAACATTAATTGAGGGTCCCACTGCCATGAAAGGCATTTTAATGACTCGGTATTTATAAATTCATCTGAAGTTGTGGGGTTTTTTGCCTTCTAATTTTTGAACTTTTGGGATTGGATTGCAAGCCTTTTCTTGCCATGGGGATAAAAGCTTTATACTGATATGAATGTTTGGTTTATTCATAGAAGGCCAGGAGTTCAGGTTTTGATTTGATCAAATACCATGAAGCTTAGGATATAAGGTGACAGCTGGCAGGATGACATTAGCCAATGGCTAATTGAGAGTACAGGTTGAAAAAGAAAAAAGCACGTACTCATGTAACTTCTTTCTGATGGAAAAGGAGGGGCCACAGCTTGGCCCAAGGCCCAGATTTATTTTTCTTAAAAGAAAATTTGAATCTAAAGGGGCAGGACAATAATTTCTATGTTGTTAATTAGGAATTAACAATATCCAGTTTTTGTTCCTCCTGACAAGGATAACAGAGGTAGCCATGCATCTGCACCACCATTAGGTGTTCTTCTGGGGTGTGTTGTGTCTTTCAATATCTTGTGGTGCCTGTTGCTTGGTGGAGGTGTTGCCATTTTGTGTTGGGTTTCCTGTTAGAGCTTATCCTTGTTTATTGTGGCAGAGTTAGCTTTGACAGGAAAGTACAGGATTGCTTTTGCTTGTGGAAAAGATGTGACTTTTATTTGAACTCTGTCCCCTGTGGGATGTGTAACAGTAGGATTTGAGTACTGTGTACCTTTCATGGCTAGCTGCCAGACAGGGATTGAACAGCAGGGATGAAGAGAGCCATATCCCTGGAATAAAATTGCTTCTGTGTCACCTGATGCATTTACGAGTCTGCTAGAAACTTCCATTTGGAGCTGTGCACATCTAGGCTTGTCAACAGTTGGCAAGGATATTGTCTCTTTTGATCATCTAAAGCAGCAGCATGGCCAAGAGGACAATAGTAATACCAGTTCTGGAGATTCCATTGCACATCTTGATGTCTTCCTTGGAAGATCCAACATGTGGAGTTACCTGAAGGTAGAAGCTTCATCTTTCCTTTGGAAAGCAAGGTTCTCTGTCTTATGGTTACAAATGAACTACTGATGTAAAAGGACTCTAAAACTGGAAGGCAAAACCTAAAAGACCAACCCAAACTTAAGACTTTAAAGCTATTCTCATAATCTCGGACACCTTGGTCATTATATTAAATAGGGTTAAAATGCTGGTAGCTGTTAAAATTGCTGGACCAAAATCTATTTTGCCAGATCTGTGGTCTCTGTATTTCATTATTTATTTGTTTTATACTAAGCAGAGGACAAAGTCAATGGGGGGCAGATTTATCTGTTTGCAAAATAAAACAACAGCAACCCATAAGTTGTTATGCAATGTTTTCTCTAGTATCCACATGATTAAAACCACAAGTTTTTCCTTGTAATGCATCCAACTAGATTCCTTTTCCTTTAACAGTTTTTATGTTGTTAAATTGTCCTTCCCAGGAGTTTTCAGCGGGTTTCTGAATGCATGGCATTTGTTAGAGGGAAAAAAATAGAGAAACCTGTGCTGCCATTGTCTGGTTAAATTCACGTCTGTATCCGAAGTGCTGCTATCTTCAGATTTTAAGGGTCTGCTTACCTTTGCCTAGACCCCAGTCTAGCTGTGAATTGTATTTAAGTTCAAAGTTTCTTTTGTCAAAAGCATATTTGTGAACTGTGTTTCAGACTGTAGTTTTAAAGTAAATGTAAAGTTAAATATTTTTTTCAGAGTTAAGAACTTACTGAAAATGAATACCAAAGGGATATGTGGATAGCTGTCTCTCTTTTGATATGATCCCTACAGCTAAAATAAAACTGGTTACAAAGGGCTCCACCCCTGCAACAACTTTAGGCACAGTTTAGAGCTCATGTGTGTGCTCACACACAGACTACAGAAGCCAGAAACAATTCCACGGCAGGCGTGCCTGTGTGCATGCTTACGACTCTGGCTTTCCAAAGCAAAAGTGAAAACTCTTGTGAAGAAACTGAGAGGCTGAAGGGGTTAAATGAAATACAACTCTGCTTTTCCTGTGCAGTAAGGATTAGTAACCAAACAGAAGCAGGAGAGAAGAGCACTGAAGTGCCACTGTTTCAACAAGATCGATTGGAAAGTGGGTTCTGGAGCTTGACTTCAGAGTGTCTCCAACTTTTGTGCTCACCTGTCACAGGCACATGCAGAAGGTAGGAGTTGACTTTGTGTTCTGGGCTGTTTCCTGATCCCTCTACCTAGATATCTATTCTCTATTAGTCTTTTCAGTGCTGTTTGTGCTCTTTAAACTATTTTTCATTTCCCACCTTTTTTTCTTTTACTTTCAGTTAAAGGAGTACAGGGAAGAGGAGAGACCAGAGTCCTTATGACTGCAAAATTTTCTTTCTTAGGCGGGAGGGAAGAAGATGCTCTATGCGTTCGGTGAACATGCATACCTTTGACACGCAGTTGATCCCAGTGGGAGCTCGTGTGCCCGCAGCTGCTGTTCCCGGTGTTGCGGCTGGGGGGAGCAGGGAGTGCCCGGGAAGGCGCCTGTGTGCCTGATGCCGGGCGAGCCCCGTGCCGTCAGACACACATGCTCTGTCAGCACACTGGGTGCGAGGCAAACGGAGCAGGGCTATGCACTGGAGAAACGGAGCTTTTGCACGCGGGAATAAAGCCTGTCCGGGTGCTGCGACCCTTGCAGCCCCTCAGGGTGACCCCTGGAGAGCTCCGCTCCTGCTCCGGTGCCAGCAGGTGCTGAGGGGAGGCCTCCGCATCAGGCTGGCGCTGCTTTCAGCTGCGGGAGGGGCGCCGGGAGGGAGGCCCGGCCAAACGAGGCCGTCAGAGCCAACAGAACCTGTTCTGTGAAAGGGAGGCCTTCAGCACCGGGTCTCCCATCCCTGAGGGGGCCTGATGGGTGGGGCAGGCCAAGGCGGCAGCTCCGGGGATCCAGGGATCTGTCCTGACATGGAGGAGGTAATGGTGTGGAAGGGCAGGAGATTTGCCTGCTACACTGGATGTTCCTTGTGGGTGGGTGGTCAGGTGGAAGTAGAGGAGCAGTTTGAAACTCAGTTTCAAAGCTTTGATGAGGGTGATATTAGCTTTGAATGGAGTTCCTAAGACTAGGAATAACTAGTATTAGTACAGGAGTTTAGTGAGATGGTATGTTTCTTTAGGTCTGCCTGTAGAGACCTTAAAGTGAGTTTGTAAACACCTTTGTTTGTTACTTTGGAAAGTGTCTACACAAACACAGGTTTACCCTTCCTGCATTGTACTTACGAGGCCCTTCAACAGCTTCTTTGTAAACTGTCTTGCAGCTTATATGTTTTTATCCTGGCTTTCTCAGAGATGTACCACACACTTTGATACCAGAGCATCCCCAGTGTCTGTAGACAGAGCAGCCATGAAAAGCCATTCTTTCTGAGGTGCAGACTGAGGATGAGCCAAAGTGCTACACAGCCGTGTGTGTATTGGACAGCCACACTCTGGGCTCCCAGGACAAATGCTCTGCTCTTACAGGGAGCAAAGGGAGGTGTTTGTGATGATGAACAAGGGTGGATAAAGTCACGTGTCTTTGGTATGGGACTAACTAAAACTAATATTTGTTCATGTCAGTGAATTAAATGATTGATAAAATGAAAAAAATTAAAACAGGGCAAATTTGCTATCTCTGGAAGTTTTGTGCTTTTTTTCTGTCCAGTGTGAGATAACTGAGACTTCTTTTTCGGGCCTGTTTTCAGATTCTTATACAATGTGAAGTGTCCTGACGCCTTAAAGGTGTTTGGGTTTGAAATATTTTGCTCCATGAGTGCAAGCGTTTGATGGCATCACGGAAATGCTGGGTTTGGGATAGTTTCTTTGTAGTATTTGCCTAATCCAAATCTGTTCACTAATAAACAGTCCCTCTGAAGGCAGCATTTGATAGAAGGTGTGTGATGAGTGACTTGGGGTGATTTTCAAGCAAGGATGTAGAGCTCTGTTTGCTGGTCTCTATATGTATGTTAAAAAGAATATTAGGTAAAAACTATAATTGTTTCAATTTTAAGGGAAAGTAGCCACCACTGTGCGGTAAAGAACTTAGAGAATGGATGATCTCAAATGTTGCTGTTCAGTAAGTGTGAGTAACTTCTGATGCAGATCACTTCACTTTGGCTTTGGGATGGACTCTCTTAGATCCAGCTGCTTACCAGCTTGGTAAAGGAGAATGCGGGTAGATCTCACCTAATCTGCTGCTTCAGGGATTAATTGCCTCTCAAATTAAGCACCAAAATTCTTCTGGAGTCTAGGAGAATGGCCGTGTCCAGACTTGCTAAAAGGGTTTAAGAAACAGGAAAGCAATTACATTGTTGCAACTGGCTTTCTTGGTAGTACTTTGAGTCAAAGGTGCAAAGTCTATTCCTTTTGTTCTGTTTAAATAAGAAACCTGGGAGGAAAAAAAACACCCCTCTGATCTTGATTGTGGACCCCTTCTAATGAATATAATGTAAATAAGGCAAAATACTGTTCTGTGCCTCAGGACAGGTTGAGCTTAGGCTACCAGAAGGCTTTCTCTTTGTTCAGTGGGGACCTTAAATGTTAATAAAATGTTTACCATTTTATTCATTCATGTATGTACCTAGTGACTTATAGGACACAGCAAAAAAATAGCTTTTTTGTAAGAGGATGGGAGCTGCTGTTTTGTATGAGAACAGCACCTAAAATACACAGGATGCAATTACAGTACTCCTCACAATTAGCATTATAGGCTCATCATTAGCTGAGTGAAGGGGAAGATGTGTTCCCGGTGGCATACTGATGCTCAGTGAACACCAGAGGAAATAGGTTGCTTTGCTGTTGGGTCTGTGGGAAGGATGATACAAAAGTGATGTAAGCCCTGCAGTGTACCTGGCATAGCTACTGAGCCCAGGCAGTGACGGATGATTGCTCAGATTCAGGACAGTCATTTGCAGTTATGCCCATTGTATGATGGACTTGTCAAAAGGACTTATTTCTCTCAGAATGATACTCTGCCGGATACAGCTTCACAGTCTCAATTTTTAGCACTCCTGGATCTGAACTGTGATTTGTTGTGGTCCAGTCTTGTCTTGGACAAGGAATAATAAGGGTTGCTAGACGTTTGGGAAGGGATTTTTATATTAAAGTGCTTGAGTGGGTGTCTACTAATATGCACAGCCTATGATCAAATCATTTGTTTATGCTTTCTCACACAGTAACAAGCTCACCTTCCTGACATGCAGACGTGATGTATAGAAAACAAGTGCCATCCACAGATTGTTTATTTCTCTGCCTAGCCCTTAAAGCAGTAATTGGAGGCTCTGGTTTGGGCATCTGTGAGAGAAACCAGCTTCAGAGCAAAGAACCAATTTATTTTTAGATCACACCGTTGTCATTTTGCTGTGATCACACCGTCGAGCATGTGCTTCCTTTGAGAGCTCTCCAGGCACTGCAGTGTGATCGCACCCTCCTAAGATCATTTTTATGAAGTTAATTTTTAGTGACAGATGAAAGATGCTAGGGCCGGTATCCTTAGAGACAGCAGCCCCAATTCCACTAGCACATATTCTCCCTCCTAAGTTTGTTAGTCTAAAGTTCTGGTTTAGGTTGTGATTTTCTTCCATTTTTGTTTCTTTTAGTTCACCTCACGTTACTCATCTTTCCCTTGCACAGTAATGTAAGTAAGCCCACAGACTTCTCTGGGGGAATTGCTGCCTCATACCACTGAAGGTGTGTCTGCATCACAGTCAGTAGGGGTGATTCCTTAGGGAAGAGATGTACCTGTACAAGCACGGTGTGTTTGACATGTTTACATATACACATATATATAAAAAACTGAGTTAACTTTAAATTAAATAAACTATCTTAGGTTCCAGAAACAATGCAGAGGCAGCAGCAATCAAAACCCACATGAGGTTCAGGGTAAATAGTCTCATGTTTTCCTGTCTATTATTAGTCCCCAAGCAAATTTATTTAAAGGTTTTACAGGTGTTCCCTGTGCATATATACTACAAGCATACTGTTGAATGTAGTGCTAACATCCTCTCAGTGAACAGAGATGTAAATCTTGCAAAGAGAGGCAGAGAAAAATTTACATTGTTTTAAAATCTCCTCTCGAGGTAACACTCATTTTTTATTTTTATTTTTTAACCCATTGCACAGCACAGAAATTGACGTGTTTATATTTAGGATGGAATGAAGTTAAATAAATTTGAAGCCATCTTCTAGCATGAAAATCCTTTAAGCCTTTATTTTCCTAAAGAATTCTCAAAAATTTGAATTTTAAGGGATTAGTCTCAGCTGGGTAACATGCTTAGGTGGGGGTCGGAGAGTGAAGTCCCTCCCACTGCAAGTGAAGAGCAGGTTTGAGACCACCTGTGGAAAGTGAATAGGCACAAGTCTGTGGGGCCTGATAGATGCATCCCAAGGTCCTGAGGGAACTGACTTATGTGGTTTCCAAGCCACTCTCCGTGATATTTGAAAAGTCATGGCAGTCAGGCAAACTCCCCAGTGACTGGAAAAAGGGAAACATTTTTCCTATTTTTAAAAAGAGGAGAAAGGAAGACCCAGGGATCTAAAGACTTGTGAGCCTCCCCTCCGTGCCTGGGACGATCGTGGAGCAGATCCTCCTGGAAGCAATGTTAAGATGCATGCAAGACAAGGAGGTGATCCAAGACAGGCCAGCATGGCTTCACTAAAAGCAAATCCTACCTGCCCAGCCTGGTGCCCTTCTGTGGTGGAGTGACCGCAGTGGTTGACAAGGGAAGACTGACTGATCTCATCTACCTAGAATTCTGTAAGGCTTCTGACATGGTCCCATATGAAGGACTTGGTGGTTCTTGTGGATGAGAAGCTGGACATGAACTGACAGTATGTGCTCACAGCCCAGAAAACCAACCACATCCTGGGCTGCACCCAAAGCAGCGTGGCCAGTAGGGCAAGGATTCTCCTCTTCTGCCCTTGTGAGACCCCACCTGGAATACCGTGTCCAGGTCTGGTGTCCTCAGACCTGCTGGAGCAAGTCCAGAGGAGGCCACAAGGTGCTCAGAGGGCTGGAGCACCTCTTCTATGAAGAAAGGCTGAGAGAGCTTGGGTTGCTCAGCCTGGAGAAGAGAAGGCTTCAGAGACAACTTATTTCTGCCTTTTGGTATTTAAAAGGGACTTAAAAAAAAGATAGTGAGTGACGTTTTACATCGGCAGATAGTGATAGCACAAGGGGTAATGGTTCTAAACTAAAAGAGGGGAGATTTAGATTAGATATTAGGAGGAAATTCTTTACTCAGAAAGTGGTGAGGCACTGAACAGGTTTCCCAGAAAAATTGGGGATGCCTCATCCCTGGAAGTGTTCAAGGCTGGGTCAGATGGGGCTTTGAACAACCTGTTCTAGTGAAAGGTGTCCCTGCCCATGGCAGGGGGGATGAACTAAATGATATTTAATGTCCCTTCCAACCCAATCCATTCTATTATTTATAAACAGCAGCAGTGCTCAGTGTCAGTTGATATTTCAGGTCAGGCTAAATAACTCATAGAAATGAAGCTTAAGCTGTGACAGGGCAGTAGTAAATATAAAAGACTGTTAGCCATTCCTCTTCAATTATGCTAGTGTTTGGGGTATTATATCCTTGTCATGTATTTTCCATAGGCAGTGTGTGGCTTCTTTTTGCAGTGTCTAAATCAGTCTGTGTGCTTGTCGTTATCCCTACATGCTCCCAGATTTAATTAACAGCTAAGCACAGTGAGACTACCAAAATAGAAGGCAGAATCCTATCTTTACTCCTTATAATAAATCTCTTGCTGCAAATCTAATAGTGGGAGGCTAGTTGCATAAAATTGAATCTGAGCTGATATTAATAGGTAGACAGAAAATTGCCCTCATGAAATACTGTATTAGCTCCTGCAAAGGGCTGACATAGTGATTAGATTTGCTTGGAAGACGCTGCTTCACTGACCTAAGCCTGAGATACATCACTGTGGATTTTGGAGAGCAAGAATGAGGCAGATCTGCATCTTCCCCACCCACTGATATAGGGTATGGTGTGAGGCCTTATTAGAATCTGTGTGTTGATCTTGCTCTTGAGCCTGATGATTTTTCAGCTACTATTTTGTGTGATTTCAGTATTCAGAGGCTGCTGTGGCTTCCCCAGGTGTTGCTGAATCGTGCTTTGCTGTAGAAGTCTTCTGTAGAAAGCATTGTCAGCCTGTGTCAGCCACATGAAGTGATGGCCCAGTGCAGATTCGTGTGCCTATTAGGAACCAGGCTGAAGGCTGAGTTGAAAACCATTGATAGAGCAGGCTCGAAGATGCTTCTGTGTTACCACTACTCAGTTGTCCAGCCAGCCTGTGCTCTCCTGCTGTGCTTGTTAGTAAGTTTTTCTAACTTTTTTTTTTTCATTTAACAAGGTGAATTTTATTCTAGCTGAAAGTTTGTCTTTCGTAATACGCATAACATGGCTGAAAGTATATCTCAGTGGGATTGCTTTCTTGATGAGGATTCTTTAATTTCTAACATGTATTTAGAGTGAATAAGTAAATATGGATACCAATGGTAAAGACGCCGCCATAAAACTTCTGCTCAGACAATTTGTGCTTTCTTTATTTTCTCTCCTTTCCCATTAAGCCCTTTCAGCCAGTCTTGTGCTTAAACTCATTTATAAACATTTACCCCTTGCTTTGTATACAAACAGCTCTTTATGAATGTGGTTCATTGCATGGTCAAGACAAAGGCAATTTAGCCTTCTTCTGTTTTAACAGGCACATAGACATTATTTAGCTTATCTGCCCCAACCCAAAGTACATAAGGCCCAGGATCATCTTTGAAAAATAGTCCAAAAAAGGATGATTTACTGTGGTTGGGGAAGGAAACAAGCATGTTAAAAAGTATCTTGAATGATATCATCTGCTTAAAGTGGTGATTTGTTTCCTGGTTCCTCTAGGTTGTATGATGTGGTCCTTCTGCTCTCCCCACTCAGCTCACATTCTAAGCAAAGGGAGGTTTTTCCTTGTCCTTGATCCCTGCTCCATAGAGGCCCTTTCTGTCCCCATCTTCATCTCAGCTTCTTTCTGTGCATGTATGCTTTCCCTTTTTAATTCTTCCAGCAAAAACTTAAAAGGTGCTTCTCAGTTGCCAAGACAAACAAAAGCAAGCTGGAACAAAGATATGCTGGGTGGTTTTTAAAGCAAAGAAAAAAATCATAATGTCTTTAGAAAATGTAGTGAATGTAAAAGCTCAAAGACTTTGCTCTGAGTCAATGACTCAAAAAATTTATGTCAGTGAATAACTGGGCAACATATCATCATCCTTTCTGGCTTCCCACCTCCTTCAACCAAACTTCTAAAAATAAAACACCAAAGTGAGAGCTGATCTGTTAAGGGGAGTGGAAGAAAGGGAAGGAATTTCTGAAAGGGTATGAGTAGTAGGATCCCTGTGGCAACGTTTGCTTTAGTGCTGGATGTGCTAAACTTTACAATAAGCCATTTCTGTTGATATTGCAGCAGGTAAATATTTATTGCCAGGGTGGCCAACCTGTATCTCACAAGCTGTGCATGCAAAGGCAGCTTCTGTGTCAGGGTTATTTCAAAGGGAACGATAGATCCATACTGGGTAATGCAAGTTCCCATCAGCGAGATGAAATGATTTCTAAGGACCTGCCAAAGTCAGTAATGCTGGGTGGCTTTGCCACTTCCCTGCATGTCCAGATAAATCTCATCTAGATTAGGCAAGTGTGAACCCTGAAGGGGTCTTCTGCCTATGCACCACTCCTAGAACAATCCCTGACCCACACCTGTGACATGTGTCTTTGGCCAAAGATGATTTAGAAATGTGGTTCACAGGCCAAAGAAGGCTGGTCTGCCTTATGTGCTAAACAGAAAAGAACCACATAACACTGGCTGTCCAATTATTTTCAAAAAGAATAGAGAAAACCTGATAAATATGTAAGCAATGGAACTCATTGTTTTATTCTGACTTTGTGATCTGATTCTGTAGTGCCTAAACAGCTTACGTTCTTGTTTACACAAGGCTGAGTTATTCATAACACTAATTTTAAGTTTGGATTTCCTTCCTGTTGAAAAGAAAAAATCATCATCTAAATGGATTAAAAGTTCAACACATCTCTTCATCCTGGTCTAGTATCTTTTCCCTCAAAATGTAACTTTATTGCTTTTGAGACCCTGAGTTTAGACAACTGATTCACAGTTGTTTTTTCATATATATGCAGGCAATGTAGGTCTTGTTTCCCCAGGGACATGGACGTTAAGAGGTTGTTTGGAAAAGTGGCCAAGTTTAAATAAGCAATCTTATTTGTCCATTGGAAGGCAGGATTTACACACATGAAGTAAATATAGGAGTCATTAAAACTATCCTTGATTCTAAAACATACTCCTGGTCTTCATGAAGATTTGACTGATCTTGCTAAGTCTGCCTGGCCCTGGACAAGAGTTTCTGACTAAATAAAATATTTTTACAGCAGCTCACTGCTGGCTCCACTCTAGAGAAGTCTCCAAGTCTGCCCATCTGTCTTTTCTAGAACTTCTGTTTGTAAAGGCAAAAGCTTCTTTCCTAGGTGGGTTCAGTGTCGAGCCCTGAAACAAGGGTGCTTATCCCAGTTTCCAGTGGTAGTGGAATTCTTGTGTTCTGTTCAGTTAGGAAATTCCAGCTATCTCCTCTGTAGCCCCCATCACCTTCCTGTTTTGGAATAGAAGGTTCCCAAGCTGCTAAAGTTAGAATCCAGTTTGAACTACTTCAGTGTATGGAGAAGCTTGGTTCAGCATCTTTTATAGAAAACAGTCCAGAGCTGAACTCTAAAGTCGATTCTTTTTGACCAAGCTCACAGATGGCTGGAACCACTCCCCACTTCAAGCCTTTTATTCATCTCACACAAGCAGTTAATGCCAGATGTGACTGTCTAGACAATTTGCATCTCTTCTGGTGTATGGGCAGAGGTTTCAGCTGGGCATACCTCTGTTTCTGGTTAAAGATTCTGGTTGCTCCTTACTTGTTGTGAACTCATAAACCCCCTCCCTGAGATAACTTCATATTTTAGCACTATGGCAGGAATTCCTCCTTGTGAGCTTTCCAGCAGCTGTTCCATAGCTTGAGCATAAAGTCACCATTTCCCCTCAGGCCCTGCTGCTGTTTCTGGGTGGAGGAGGGGTGGAGATGCTGTTCTAGCACACAGTGGGAAAAGGGAGCTGGGGAGGGTTGAAGAAAACTGGAGAAGGGCAGGAGGCTCAGGGAGCAGCAGCTGCTGTTGTTTCAAGTGAAAGCACTGTAAAACACTGTCCTTTTCATTCCTTCCCCCGCATGCCCAGCCTGCAGTGAGAAGAATGGTAAACAAGCAGAATAAACATGTGCTGCTGTACCCCAGGTCCTACAAGGAGTTAAAAGGCCATTAAATCCAGAAACAGAATTTGACCCTTTTCTTAAGGTTTCAGACAGATTCTTCAGTCCCATCTGTTGTGGTTGAAACTAAGGTGAAAGGAATCAATGCTGAGTTCTACATCTGAGGAGGATTTTAAAATAAGAAGTTTGTTGATGCTCACATAATCAAATACAAGGTTTGTTTTCCAGTGGGGAATTTCATAGTGTACAGACAGCCCTGTTCTTCCTTCTGATGATGCTTTCTGGAATCTCCTGACTAGTTTAATGGGGCTGAGTGGCCTAAACGTTTTAATGCTAAATTTGGGACATATGACAGCAATTTCCATGAAAGTGCAATGGCACAAAAGTACAAGCAAGCACCAGAGCTACAACCTCTTGCTTCTTTGATACACGGGGTTGCCCCATACATTGGATTCTGACTATAGTTGTCTCCTCAGAGAATCTTTTTGTCCTAACTGGCTAAAAACGTCCAAGATGCTACCTGGGGAATGGGAGCACTGCTAGCCCCGGTGACCTGCTCCTGTAGCCTCTTTCTCCAGGAGCCTTGTGTGGTTTGGTCCCAGCTCCCTGCCTGCCTCTTGGCTCAGATGCTAGAAAGAGCTGGCAGACAGTTCATTAGCAGCAGAACAAAGTTTAGATTTTCAAGGCCATATCCATGGACCTGAGAGGTGCCTGGAAATGGAATATGTGAGAGAGGAGAGCTGGGGAAGAGGTTTTTCTTTTTCCTCTGGGTAGTAGGAATAGGAGCTGATCTCAAATATTTACGTCTGATACCAACACCATTCAAGGAAGATGCTGCTTTCACAATGCCCTTTCCTAGTCCTATGGGCACATTATAAGCTTGTTCAGGAGAACTTGGCTGTTTGTGTATGTGGATTTTGTAGCAAAAGGGTCTCTTCTTGCCTATGCTTCCCCTGAGAAAGGATATGACGGTTGGTAGGGTTGTGACAGATCCAGCCTGATTTTGTCATTGGCCTCTACAGCACAGAGAGCATTCTTTACCTATTCTGGAGGGTATCCCCCGGTTGTTTCTTCCTTGATTTGAGTAGGAAGAGTAGTAGTAGCACATGTGAGTGATAGAGGGTACATAGTCTTCCCTCAGTTTCCTAAAAATGACTAAACCAAAATTAATGAAAGTCTTTTCACATAAAAAGCTCCTATATCTTCATTTTCTTATGAATCTTATGATTGGCACTCAGTATTTAGGGAGAGAAGTTTATCAGTGCTTGTTTTCCCAATTCTGTTTCCCCTGTTCATTGCTAATTTGCACACAGAATTTGATGCAACTGATTTTTTTTAGTAGCTTTTACATCTGACAGAGAAAGTATTTAGGAACAAGCTTTTATTCTCAGCGTGGTGAATGTTGGGAGTGTTAAAATCCATGGTATATATGGACTTGGAGAGTTGTAATAAGACTGTTCATTGAGGCCTAGGACTGTAAGAAAAATGGCTGCCCATCATAAAGTAACCTGAAATACTCAAATACCAGATGAAATAAGTTTCATTTTGGTTATTTCTTGGTTCTGATGTCATATCCTCCTGCAACAATGATTTTATATCAATGTTATCATTCTTAATAGTGATACACATTCTGTATTTTATCTGGATTTAATAGGCCAGGCTAAAGGAGTTATATATGAAGTTTTAATATTAAAACAGGTGTTGTTACAAGGACTGATTAGATAAACATTCCTTCCTTGATGCTTTTGTGTACTGTGAAAGGAAAATTTCTCCTTTTACCTTTCCTTTCCCAAGTTAGAAAGAATCTCAAACTAGATAAAACTGTGCTAGGGATATCCAGTTCATCTCTTTTTTTTTTTTTTTCCTGGGCTTAACTGGTCACAAGATCATGAGAAATGGTGATGAGAAAGAGTCAGTCTGTAGTGGCTGAAGTGTCCCTGGTCACAGCTGTGAATGCTGGTGAGTGGTGGTTGGTGTGGGCTGCAACTCAAAAGAGGAAGGATTAAGTAGAAAACAGGGAATGTACCAACAAAGTATTGTGGTCCCATATGTGCATAATGCCCCAAATTTAGGAACAGTTGTATGCTGCCTTACCAGCCTACATGACCTGATCTCCTCTCTAGCTCTGCATAGGGGATATAATTACTCATAGTGGAATCTAGCTATGGCTGTCCATGATGAATTGTTGGATTTTAAACAAGCACAACCACACAAGATGAATGTAGGGTACAAAAATGTTAATTGTGGGATTTTTTACCCTGGGTTGGTTGAAGTCATTGCAATCTTCAAGTGTTTTATCAGGTATATACGTAAAGGGGTGGGAGGGCAGACATGCAACAGCATGCCTCTTCCACTGTGCCTGAGGATGGTGTTCTCATAATACCAGAGGAAAGTTCAGAGAAATATTTACTCTCAGTAATTATATCCTCGCTTTCTGTGCAGGGTAATTTCAGTCTTTGCAGATGCCTTCATCCATCCAGGGAGTGTAGTGATAAAGTGCTTTTCTTCTCTCCCCTTGATTTTACTTCCACCTCCATTTTTACTGCATGGTATGGTAGCTTTTCCACTAGCAGCAAAGAAGCAATCCTGATGAGTAATTTTTCTGTTCCCACAGGCAGAGATGAAGAACTGGTTCCTTCTGCTCATGCTAACAACGATGTCACCTTCTGCATTTTCAGTAAGTAAATGCTCTTCTGAACACTGTTACAAGAAATGAAAGATATTTCTGTTAAGAACTGTCAACATCTGTAACTCAAGTGCTTTGTAGAAAGTTTTTCTGAAAGAGTTAATAGGTTCAAGTCATCAGGCCTATTGTGGTACATCTTATGAAAAGTCTAACATGGCAATTAAATAATAGAATTCTGGTAGTGCCTTTGGTTCCTGGGATGTTATCTGCAAAGCAGTAATTGCTGTCTCCTGCTTCAAAGCTAGAGAGAGTTATCACTTGAAATAAAGAGAATGGATTTTTGGTTAGCTCGTTTTTTTCTTTTCTTTGGTCTCAGAAGTATTAGCCATGTGGTTTAGCTTTACTGGGAGAGGTTACTTTATGTTAAGCCAATTTGATATTATCAGAAAAAGAATGCAGCAGCTATTAAGAACTGGGATTCCTCTTCCTTTCTGAGTAAGAAGCAGGATCTTTCTGAATTAAATGCAGCTTGAGAACAGTTTCCCTGACTTGATGTTAAACTTTATTAGTGAGTTGGATATCTAAGGTAAAAGATGACCTGCAGAGTAGAGTGGAAGTGTTAGCAAAGGAAGATATTACATTTGTTAGGTGTAAAGGAACAGAGAGTGGGGGAAAAAAGAGGCAATTATCACTTGGAGTAAGTGTTTTGCTTTCTAGGCCACCTTTGAAGATCAGGGATGAGAGACCAGAAATCAAGCAGAATTTGTTAGTTGCCATATTTTCTCTTACAGATGGAAATATGCTTAAATGAGTGTTTGCTATCTCACATCTAATAAAAAAATCATACTGTATGTTAAAAGAAACAGTAATTGAATATATTATATTCAGTTCATCTGTTCACCTGCCTATCTCCAATTTGGAGATTTTGGTGATTTTTTGGGAAGGGATATGACTGAAATACCTTGAGACTATGAAGGCTGACATTTCTCTGTAGCATTAGACTCTACCCCCTGCATGCAATCAATAGTCCCTCTTGAAGCCACGCTAAATGAAAGGAGAAGCTTTTGCTTGGCCACCACTTAAGTTCAGTTTCCCTGACATTCTGGATCTGTTCAAATCATGAGGAAGCAGGAAGATCCAGCAGTACTGAGGCACTCTGCTGTAGTAATTCTCTATTTCGTTTCTAGTAGGGAAGTGAGAAATGGTGTTTGTTTCATGTGGGCCATTCCTTACCAGGTGCTAATGTAATCAGGCTGAACCATAGCAAGAGGTGGCCCACTTGCAAGAGCTGGAGCTGTCAGGACTGACTGTAGTGATGGAACTCAGGTCTGTGCTCGATCAAGCTGAGCACCAAAAGAATAGTGGGGCTCCCTGAACTCCCCCAGATGGGACAGCTCTGAAAAAGCAGTGCCTGTTCCACCTTTTATGACCTTTAGGCACTAGCTGTTAGATCATGTCCAATACTTACATTCGCTCCTAGATTGTACCGCCAGTGTGCTAAAGTGATGGCTGGCTTGAGGCTTGGCTGAAATTCGTATTCAAATACATTTCCTCTGAACTCCGTTTCTTTCTGTGGATCTGCATTTCTAGGTTGAAATGCTGGATTTCAATTTATTCTAAATAAATCAACATTGTTATTGTTTAAGGTGTTAATCTATTGAATAAACTTTTAGATGCCTTAACCAGGTTTGACGCAAAGACCAGAAGGTGCATAAGGACATCAAAATTAAGGTCATACAGAAACAGTAAAAATTACTGTGAGGACAGAGAAAGAGGAGATCTTACTAATATTCCTATGGAGGGAAAGGTAGAAGACATGCACAAGACTAATTGTACCGGCTAGGACCACTTTGTTTTGCCCTGTATCCTGTGTCCAGCTATGTCACAAAATGTGTCTAGAAAGAAACCATTAAAAGATAGGCAAGTTCAGTTTCCCCCAATACACTTCCAGTTTATGAACCCTTTGAGCTTGAGATGTCTCTTTCTCTTCCCTGAATTTGGTCAATGCCTCCTTGAAGCCATAACACCAAGATCCTACTCTTGAGAGCTAAATATCAACTCTCACGTAATGATTTATTAGTATTAATTAATAATTATTAAATAATAGCAGTTTGGGATAGGATTTGTGTTTTCTTCTGTGCATCACTTAAGTGCCTACATGAAATCTCCAGTGTCATTTTACTGATAAATCACTTATACTATAACATCTTTCCATAGTTCTTTGCAGTATGTCTCTGGATTTCTGTTGTTCTTTATTACCCTGTATATTACCCTTATCATCTGCTTTCATTCCTTCTGTGGTTTTGGCATAACTAATAAATGTGTTGAGGCATTCAGGTTCCTTATGGAATTCTGCTGCTAATGTCAGTTCTTGCAGTGGATGGAGATTTTGCTCCTGCTTTTTTCTTTGGGCCACCTGCTCATCATCCATTGAAGAACTGTCCTTCTGATTACTTAATTTCTTCAAAGCTTTAGGTGAAGGATTGTTTTGAAAGTTCATTGGAAATCTGAGCGTATCTGGCAGGTTACCCTTGCTGACATGTTTGTGAATTGAAGAACTGCAATATGCATAGAAGGATTTGCCTTTAAAAGCCCTATTGACTTTTTCCCAAACATCCTGTATTTATGCAGGTGCCTGCTAGTTCTGTTCTTTGTTATAACTTCTATTAATTTATCAGTTGACGTCAGTTTTACACTCTGTGAATGTACAGTTCTATGGGCTCCCCTGGGATCATTTTGTAAACTGGTGTCAGATTTTCCGCTTTCCAATAATCACATGTTGAAGTGGATTTAGCTGAGAGGGTTGTCTGCTAGTATGTAACAGTTTATCCATTTCAACATTGAGTTCCTGTTAGGCCCCTTGGATAAACAACTTCTGGTGACTTCATACTGTGTGTTTTGTCCACTTTTCCAAATAAGTTTGGGGTCATAAAGTTTACTCACAATCATCCTCTTTGTAGAGTTTTCTGAATGTGCTCCATTTCTTCCACAAGGATTCCAAGAATTAATTTGACTTCTCCGCAATGGCTGTATCTTTTCAGAGTTCTTTAAATTCTCTCATCATCTCCAGGCCACCCAGAGTTTCTGGAAGTCTTTCCGCTTCTGAAAAGTCACTGGTGCCTGCTCTGCCCGCTGCCCAGCAAGCCAGCACAGTCCCGTGGGGCAGCACATCCCGGGCTGTGCAGTACACCAGGCATGCACCATATCCTGCCCAGCTGACAGGAAATCAGTGGGTGTGGAAGGAGCCAGCTGTAGGGTAGGATAGCCCAGAGAGAGGTAGCACAGTGAGGAGTGTTGAAGAGTTGAACTGGGAACATGGAAAAGAGCTGGGAACCTTGAGGAAGCGGGTTCAATGGTGTAAGGAGAATCTGAAGCATTTTGAGAAAATGAAGGTGTCGAGGAACTGCTGGATTTGACTGGATTTGTTAGAGGGGATATGCTAATGAGCCATGGCTAGGGTGAGAGAGGGATGAAAGGAAATGTACGTACTGAGTGTAAACCACAAGCCATTAAAGCTGACAAAGCCTGGATTTTTTTTCTTGTCTTCCTAAAGCAACTTGTCTTAATAAGATACTCAGTTCTTCTGCACCACTTTGTATTTCACTTCCTGCTGACACCATCTTGTTCACTTTCATTCTTGTTCTTCTAGTTTTACTCAAATACAATTCTTTGATTGCTTATTCATTATTCATAAAAATGATACTTGGCATTATTCACCTTCAAAGCTCTTTGCAAGCCTGCTGTGTCTGAGCCAAGATCAATGGTTAAGACAGAATTATAAAAAAATGCTTTGCTGTTGTGGTTTGGATTAATTAGCTTATTTTTGGTAGCATTTTTGGCTAATATCCTAACTGGTTGCAGATGGAGTCATCTTGAAAATGCATATTGGCATAGCAGCAGATATCTAAATTATAAACATGTAAGATATACTGAATGCTTCAGCTCCCTTTCAATTAAGTTTGAGGGTTGGATACCACATGTCATGCAGAGCTTAGCTATGTGGAAATATATTATTGGTGGTCATCACTGTAGTACTGGGTAGTTCTTTTGGATGTAGAAAGGAGAAAGAAATGATTCATATCCCAAAGAGCACGTGGTCTAGGGATACACTCCATGTGGGTTGGTTTTGTTAGGGCCCTGAGGACACTACTAGGCTTTACTGGCCCTGACTGGACTCTCCACACCCAGCCCACTGCCCAGGACCCCCTTTTAGCCTCCTGGGGCTGCTGGCTTCTGCCCCAGTGATGCTGCAGTGAGGATCTGCACAACTCTGCCTGGCCGGCCATGGACCCTGATGAGCCAGGCCCACCTGCATTCCCATCTCCCAGGCTGGTTTCACGTGGAGGTGCCCAATTCCTACGGCTGGGGCCGTGCCCTGGCTTGTGCTGCTCCCTGGCTTGCAGTGCTGTCCTGGGAGAGCATCCCACTACTGGCCCCTAACCCAAAGGGAGCAGCCAACCTTTAGGGCACCTTGACAATTTTCTTTCTTTTCCCTTTCTGTTATTAACTTTTCTCTCAGCAATTAACTTTTCCCTAAGCACTTTTTATTCCAAGTTAACAAAGCTGCATTTTTTCACTGGAGACTTCTTACTTGCCAAGACTTTGGCAATGAAACCATTACAGAAGTGGTTAGTAGTTTTCTCTTGTAGTGTTTGGTTTTCACCCTTCTTTCCTACATGTTTCCTAAATGAGGCTATGGTTCAGAGTGTGTCAAAATAAATATTAACCATATTTCAGAAACTATAAACACCAGAAAGTAGATATTTATCAAATAAAATGATTGTGTTATTTCAAAAATACTAAGAGAGGTTAAAGAGAGAAAGTCTGGTTTTGACTGTAGTATCTGACCCCAGTGGAACCTAGCAAGCATGTGAAGCTGCCCCAGCAGTCACAGTAACAACGTTTCAGTGTCCAAAATGATGCTCTAGTTGCATCTCAATGGGCCAAAGCTATGCAACCTGCTGGGCTAAAGGTTGCAGTGGCCTTGTCCGAAACCTCTCGGGCGTAGCATGGTTATCAGTAACCAAGTGCTTTGACCAGCAACTGTTGGAGTGGTGTAACAGGATGTTTTGTTGCTGCTCATCAGTCTGGAAAAGCAGCACAAAAAAAAAATCACAAAATAATTCAGGTTGACTATCTCTGAGTCCTGAAAGGTGCCCAAGGAGCAAGGGTAAGAACTTGCCTGCGATGTAGGTTGTTTGGACATGTGACTGTGGAACTTCACTACTCACTTGGGACTGTATAGTAAATTGATATTTGCTTTGATAGCTTGCTAGTATTTGAGTTGCAACAAGGCACTAGGAAATTATTCCCACTGAATCACTTGTCCACAGTTGGTGATATGACCTTTGTGGATCACTGCATGCCTGCAATGCATTTGTCTGGGAAGCACAGTCCTCTTCCCATGCATAGTTTCCTATCCATCTCATCAAACTGACTGGAAAATTTTTCAAGGGCCCCTTTTAAAGTGTTCCTACATAGTGCCAGCATTTTCTGTCTTTCTGAGTCAAGTCCCATTCATAGCTTCTCTTCCAGTGCATGTTTCATACACAAAAATAAACATTGCATGGTATGTAATAAGCTATCTAGGACACTTTTCCAGAATTCTTTTGTTTGCATGTGATGCATACTGGGATTGTCTTTGTAGATGAGGTCTGGAGGTCTAATGACTCAGAGGCATAGATTTTTACTTGCTGATGATATCAGATACAGTTGGCCTGGTAACAGCAGATGCTGCAACTACATCAGCAGTTCGTCTGTCTAGGAACTGATGAAAGCAGTGCAGTGTTCATAAAAATGAAATCCCTGGCCTTCTAAACTTCTATACCACAGCAGCCTGTATACAAATGAGCCCTGAGAGAATGCAGTGCCAGGGTCATGGGCAATATCAATATTCCCAGAAAGGACGCACTGCTGGTGTTTTAACTGGCCACAAAAGTGGACAGAGCAGTTGGGCGTTAACTGACTGCTCTTTTGGGCGTTTTTAGAAGGCGAGGAAGATGGTTGTATGCATTTTCTCACTTCTCTTGAAACAATAAAAGAAATAGTTAATGCAGATAAAAAAACTACATTCTTGTACGCATGTTAGGCTGAAGCAAGGGAAGAATGGAACCAAATGAATTTCTAACAGTGATGAAGATTGTAGATTTTTCATTCTGAAATCCATGACGGAATGGAATTTAGTTGTCCTGGCTGACATGAGATAAAAGCATTCCAGAGTCTGAAGAAAGCAGAAAGAGGCTTTTGGAATAGAAACTGGCTGACAGCATCTAAAAATGTCCTATTATCAGGTTATGTAATAATATATTTATTATTTATTATAAATATGCATCTTTATATTTTCCTGTACACACATGTGCAGTTATTGAAGTAATGAGGACCGTACACAGATTTCCAAATATGGGAGTTGGGCCCCTAATAAAATGTTTCTCTGGCACTGTACAGCTTTGGGAGGATTCTTTTATCTGATGTTCCTTTCAGGGTGTACATAAATGGAGTGATACTGAGAAAAATGATTGTTCCTGCACTCTGTGGATGCATAAGCCTTACAACAAAGAGTCCCTGCAGATTTTACTCTCTATAGAAGGAATAAATAATGCTGGTTCTGTAGGAGAGATATTGGAATATTTATCAGGGTGGTGTGTGTGTGTGTCAAGGAAGGGTTTTCTATCCTAATTGCCTTCCAGTAATCTGACTTTCAAATGCTCTTCCTTTGGATTTTTATCTACATGTTTCCTTCTCCCTTATGCTGACTGAAAGGTCCCTTGTTTCCAGGGTGAGCTAATACTGCTCCTAAATCAGTCAGTTGATACAGAGGAATAAGACTGCCAAGAAACAGTGGTAGCATATTTTATTCTTTTGAGGGTAAGGGAGGAGGGATTACAAGGAGAGGAATTAGGTGTCTGAAAGAAAGACTTGGGAAAATAAGATTGCTGAAAAAACCTTGCTGAAAGCTAAAACTCTGTTTCTGGGATTATGCCCAGAAAGGCAAATGAGAATGCGGAAGACAAACAGTGAGCTCAATATCTGGAATGAAAGAATGGGAGAAGGGTTTGGCACAGGGTCAGGGAGATGTTGACTTGGCCAAGAGGAGGTATGTAGAAGTGGCTGTAACCTGGGTAGTGCCATTGAACAAATGGGTTGAAGGCAAACAGAGTTAGTCTGAACCAGAGGTATTAGAATAAATTGCACAGAACTTTTGTGAAGGAAAGTAAGTAGCTGGGCTAGGAAGAAAGTGTTTCACATCAGAGGAATATAGGTAATAATTTGGGGTGACTATGTAGCTAGATAGTTGTGGGTAATTTGGTAGTAAATGCATAGATATGATTGGCTAATATTTCTGACTGTTGCTCTGCCAAGACCAGGGAATTATTCCTTAAAAGAGGGTGAAGTAAAGAAACAAGACTGTAACTTGGACATACAGTAAGGCATGCAGTGTGTGTGTAAAATTATAAAACCTGTCCAAATGACAAGGGGGGATTAACCCATGCATCTTGCCTGAGCTGGACTCACTGGATGATTTATTAGACTAGCTCCTCTTTCTAGCAGAGGCTTGGATGTTTGTGTGTGGAGACTAATTAGATCACATCAAAATAATTTTTTACCTTTTTTTTTTCTCTGCCTGCCCACACTTCACTACCACAAATGTCTCAGTGCCCAAATGGCATGCACTGCCTTCTCAGCTGTACAATTGTATACATAAACTGCCCTACAGGTGCAGCTGCATAGCAAACCCTGTTTTTACAGTGTCACTCACCACGTAACCCTGCACTTACCTTCTTTTTTCAAGCAGAATTAATCCTGCTGCATCTTGCAAATATTAATTTTTTTCCTTAGGATATTGCCATTCTTCCCACTAACCACACATGTCCTGCTGTATGTGGATCCCATCAGCTGCAGTAGGCCTTTTTTCCCTGAAAATATGATATTTCATATATTTCCAAGGCAATGTATTTTGTTTGGTTCCATCACACTTGTAAATTTTTGTCTATATTATCATGGTTATTTCTCTTAATGTCAGTATCCGACTTTCTAAATACAAAATTAATTAAGGCTGTAGCCAGTGATGGCCCAGACCTTGACATCGTCATTGGACACAGTTTGGTAAGGGGAAAAAAGGCCCATATATGGAATTCTGTTGCAGTAAAAAGTATGTTCCAGGGCTTTTCTTTCTGCTTCCTTTGCTTAAGTACTGGACTTAGAGCCAAGGATTTGGGTTTAAGTGGCTCTATTGATCTGGTGTGGAGTGACAGTGCTTGTAGTCCCTGAAGTAATGATTTGCCTTTGCTGCCTTGCTGAGAGGAAGATGTTATCCTCTTAGATCGTTATTCAAAAGTGCTGAGATTGTATGAATAGACAAACAGTAGCAGTTAAGGGAGATTATGAAGCTGGATGTGCTATATGGCTTCAGGAAGCTAATACTCCTAGATACTAGAGGCCTGATCTTTCTGATGTATTACTCTGTGCCACTTTTCATGTTAGGAATACAGCACAGCAAGACAGCCTTTTTGCAAGAGAACACATAGGATCTCTGCTTCATTTCCTTTTTTTTCTTTTTTCCTGTGTTGCCATGTCTTTTTGCTATGTCTGTGGGGTTTTTTATTTACAGGGCCGCCGGATGAAACGGCAGGCTGATGTCTGGGGGAGCTGGGGTGAATGGGGCAAGTGCAGTCGGAGCTGCGGCGGTGGAGTCAGCTTTCGGCTACGGCGCTGCTATTCCCAAAGGTGAGTGCTAACCTCCTTTTCTTTCTTTTTTTTTCTTTTCTTTCAATGTGTTGTACTGTTACTGAGCTCCTGCAGTTATGTTCCAATATACATCCAGAAAAAAAAATGACTTCGTGTTTGATCCCAGGGGAATGAGTCCACTTTGAGATGAACCTCAGTTTCAGTCTTGTCACTGCTGTTTGGAGTAGTGCCCTCTTCAACACATGCTTGCTTTGGCTCCTTTGATAGAGCACAGCAGTTTCTGTGTGAGATTTGAGGCTGTGCAATCAGGGGATTGGCATGGTAGCAGCTGTTCAATCAGGTCTAGTGTGGCAAGCCCTGAGGGAGATGGAGAACAGGCCAGAGCAGTTGGTTTCTCTCCCAAGAGGTGGTGACAGTGCTGAGGTTTCCTCAGGTTTATGATTCCCAGGATGGTAAATTGCCCTGGAAGAAACAGAAGAGTGAATTTGGCCCAAGCAGCGTTAGCACTGTGCCACCTCATTTGCAGCTGGGTTAGCTGCATCCTAATGAGGATGATGACCGGTGCTGCACCTGTTGGGAATGATGGACCTTAGAGATCCTGTTGTGGATGAAAACAAAGCAAAGGAGGAAAAAAAAAACCAGACTCTCAATAATATCTTGAAAAAAAGAGCCTCTCTGTGTTTAGAGAAATGAGAGGAGGTTTTGTAATAGAAGAAGCCAGAGTTATTAAGCACTGCTGCTTCCCACACAGAATAAAGAAAGGTCTCTTTTGAAGACTGCCCATTATGGTTTATACCTGCCAGAATCCCTGGAGGCCTATCTCTCCATATTAGGAACACTGAGGTGTTAGGCATTGACTTTTTAGATCAATTTCCTTCATAATTGTTACTGTCCATAATTCTCAGCTGGGGTAATTTTCTTTCTGCTTCCTTTACTTCTCTTAAGTACCGGACTTGGAGGCAAGGATTTGCATTTGAAATATTTGGGAATAAGGGTGTTGCACACTTTTCATAGGCGTGTTTAGCTCTTCCCTAGTAAGGGGCCTACTGTGCACAAAAAAATCAAGATAGAAGATGCACGAAGATATTCTGAATTAGCCACTTGCTGCTCATAACCTGTTTTTCTTTCTTGTATGGACACCTCGACCCTTTGCTGGTGGACAGTGGACTAAAATCTCAGCTTCCACTATTTAGTTGAAACATGGCCCTGAAGAGCTGTACTGCAGTTGTTCATGGTGTGTGTCTCATTCATGCCAGAACACAAACCATAGCATAAAATACCACTAGAAAATGCCAGATTGCTTTAGTGGTGAAGAAGTGCATTTTGGTTATTTTGCCATTTCAGGGAGCTCTGTGGGAGTGATATGCTTGGGGTGAAGGTGATCTGTAATGTCTGCCATGACTTTTTGCTTGTGTATTCTTCAGAGAGCTCCATGTATTTTCTCTGTCTTCCAGGACAGAAGGTCCTTCCAGTTGTGTTGGACCCACACGAAGCTATCGGTCATGTAATGTTCAGGTATAGTGCTCTGGTTTTGGGTTTTCTTGCCTGTTGCTTCTTTTCCCCACACAAACATCATTCTTATTTCTGATGTTTCCCCGCACAAACATCAGAAAGAAGATGTGATTATTAGTTCCTGTTTCTCTGATGTCACTGGTGGATGCAGTTCATTAACAGTACCCCTTCAAAAGTATATTGAAATTATGCCCCAATTTAAATGGGAGGAATAAGAACAAACCCCAGATTTTTATTTTACACTTTATTTTCCTCCTTTTTTATAATAGTCCAATGCAAACATTTTCTCTTCCAAACAGAACTGCCCAGAAGGCTCCCAGGATTTCCGGGCAGAGCAGTGTGCAGAGTTTGATGGGACAGAATTCCAAGGCAAGAAATACAAGTGGCTTCCATATTATGGAGGTAATGATAAACATGTGGGGTTACACTTCATCGCTACCTATCAACAGTATGTTTTGAATTGATTGTAATGTTTTTTACTGTAGTATCCTTGCAGGGTACTTCCTTAGTTGGAGTGGGGGGCAAGAGTTGGCGTGGAAAAAAATCCTTTTGCTAGCAGCAAAGCATTGCTGTCCTGAAGACACTGGATGCATGGGCCAAGAGACAGCATTGCAGCAATACGTCCTTGTCTCTTGTAAGAGCCAGTCCTTCAGGAACATTGCTTAAGGAAATCTGGAACTGATTGCAGCTAGGTTCTGAAGTACTAGAGGAGCAGAAGTTCTGCTGTATTTTCCAATATTGGCAAAAGAATATTAGCAGGGCACAAGAGAAGCAAATGCATATAGTTAATGAGTGCTTCAGAAAATACGACATCTCTTCAATTGGCCCATGCTTTCTTGAGGAACCAGCTCAGAAGGCAGGTGTGGGAACCAGGGGTCCCTGCTCTGTGCTTTGATACGGTATCATTCAGAGATGGTTAGCAAATTATGAGGGGTTTAAAGATGGATTTAAAGGGGTTTTTGTTGATTGTTAAAATAACAGTTCTGTATCAACACTTCTCGTTCTAGAAAGCCCTGTACTCCAAGGGAGTAGAAGAGCAATGCTAAGGAATAACCAAATATCCACTTAGACCAATGTCCCCCGAGGAAATATATGCATACAGTGAGACTTTACCAGGGTATTTTTCCAGCCTGCAGCAGTTCGTGACCCAGAAATTCATTCAGTATCTGCCACTTAATATCAGTCCACCCCTCTGTCTCTGCTCCTGTGATCTAGAACTAGGCTCCTGGTGCAGTATCAAGCTATTATATAATGTTTCTTTTTCTCTCCTGCCAGCACCTAATAAGTGTGAGTTAAACTGCATTCCCAAGGGAGAAAACTTCTACTACAGGCACAAGGAAGCAGTGGTAGATGGGACTACCTGTGAACCTGGCAAGCGGGATATCTGTGTAGAGGGAGTTTGTCAGGTTAGTCATCTTGTTACTTCCTTCATTCACCACTGGCTCTGTCAATCTTTCCGTTGTCTCCCTTTGTTCTACTTGACCTTACATAATAGCATCAGAAAAGGTGAATCATTCAGTTTCAAGGTGCTGAGGAGTGTGTGGGCAGCATTTATCTGGCTCTGGATGTGAAATAATAGATTTCAGCTTTGTCGTTTCTCTGTCAACTCCTTCTCTGCCCTATCCTGGCTTTCCAGGCTCCCTAGATTTAGGCTTTCTCAATAGATGTGTCCAGCATTTGGCCTGGTTTTTTTCCCTCTGTCATTACAGTTTATTCCTATTAATGCTCCTGTGCTCTGACAGGCCGTTGGCTGTGATAATATGCTGGAATCTGCCAAGAGGGAGGACAAGTGCCTGCAGTGTGGAGGAGATGGCAGCACCTGCTATGGTGTGAAGGGCACTTTTGATGTGGCCAGCCTCCCCAAAGGTACAGGTGATCCTAGGTAGTTTGGGCAGGTGAGAAGGAGAGAGTTAAACCAAAAATCAACTGCTACAAGGGCTGGTGGGGACACCTGCTCACGTGATTGTTATAGGCATGCTTGGATGTTCACTTGAAATATCTGTATGGTGTGTGACCTTAACATCAGAAAAGGTACTGTTGGCTTTATCCTGGGAATCACTTCCTCAATCTGTGTCCATACTGAAGTACTTGCTGTGATGCTGATGTCTTTCCCTGCTCCCTCTCCAGCAGGTGCTATAAATGCACCATAATGACATCACCATACACCGCCTTTGTGAGGCTGTCCAGTGTCTTGATAGCCCCACCAGGACACGTGCAGGGCTAGAAATGGGACTGATTTGAAAAATTTCAAGATGTCAACTGCACTTATGGTCACATCTCTCTATGTTGTAGTCCAATTGATTCTTGCTGAAATTCTAAAGATTTCAAAATGTAGAAAATGGACTTTTCTAAGGTGTCATTGGAATTTTTGACACATGGACTGATCTGTGGATAATGTAAGCTGAGACTATTCAGCTTGCAGTTAAAGTGACAATGGAAATGCTTTGTGTCACCAACAGAAACCTCATCTAGTTGTTCAGGCACCACTGAAACTATGAGCATCTTTGGCACAGAAGGGTGCTGTGTGCCATCCACAGTCAGATATTGAATAATCCCCCTTTTTTTTCAGGTTACAATCAAATCTTTATTATCCCTATGGGAGCCACAAGCATCCAAATTAAGGAGGTTATGCCCAGCAGGAACTTCCTAGGTATGATTGATGTCAGAATCTGTGTGTCAGTCCATTTGGATTCCAGCCATTATGCTAAAATCTGGTTTTCAGGTATGGGGTTTGGGATGTTTACCTTGAGGGCTTGATATGGCAGAGCGAAAAACCGAATATCAGGATCTGAATGTTGAGTATCCTTGAAATGTGAGTGATGCACAACTCTGGGCTTCACATGTACCTCATTTTTTCTCCTGTCGAGATCTTGCTGTTGGATGGGGAATAAAAATACCCAAACCACATTGACACTTCCTGCCTGTAACTTACAAGGAGTCTAGTTGATATAGCAAAATTTGGCTATGACTTCTGTTGTTTGGTAAATGCAAACCCTACCTACTCCTGCCATCTAGAAGTTTGGGGTGGGCTTCTTTTCCCCATAGATTTCTTCTGGGTATTTGTACAGCCTCAAACTCTGGTCATTCTGTAGAGGGTGAAAAGGAGGGAGAAAAGGCCTTGCCTAGCTTTCTGGGCAGGGCTGAGGAAATTCCAGTGGAGAAAGCAAATACTCTTCTGCTTTCTGAGTGTTCCATCACTCAGCACTTAGGACAAATCAGTCTGCTGATGTTTTCCTTTGTAGAAAACTGGATTCAGCGCACATCTTCCTTTCTGAATAGAGTATCTGATGAACCAGATAGTGGTGTAAAGGCAGTGGAGTGTGAATCCCGCATCTTAATGGCAAGCAGGACAAAGGCTGACATCAGCTGTGCCCCAGCAACTAACAGTGGGGAATGCAGAGGCAGGGCAGGAATATGCTGGAGGCATTTGGCTGTGCAGCAAAAAAGTGCTTGATCTGCAGCAAAGCTGGTAAGAACCACTGTTTAAATGTGGAGCAGCTTCTGCTAAAAAAGCCATACAGGAATGGAAGGTCAGCATTGATGGAGCATGATGGTCACCCTCCTTTGCCTGTGGCACAGTATTGAGTGGAAACAGGAGCAACCCTGTGGAGTTCTTATGATCCTCTTTCTCTGGCATGTGGGTTTGTCCAGCTGTCAAGAACATGCGAGGGGAGTATTACCTGAACGGGCACTGGACAATCGACTTCAGCCGGGCGCTGCAGGTAGCCAGCACAGTGCTGCACTATGACCGTGGCTCGGAGGGTGATGTGGCCCCAGAGCTCCTCCATGCCCGGGGTCCCACAACAGAACCCCTTGTCATCGAGGTGAGCAGCTGTGCCTTCCCCTGCTGACACTCTGCTCTCGCTTTGCACACTGGGAGTGCGCTGCTGGGTACCACTTGGGAAAAACTGAAGATGTGACAGGGCCCCCAGGAGTCTTACAAGGCTGTGGGCCTTCGAGCTAGGCCAAGGTGGTCTTCTTGCAGAAATAGCACTTAGTGCTGCTCTGGTTCTATTGCCCAGAAATGAGCAGTGCAAGGCTCGATATTGGTTTCCTGCCTATTCCTTTGGGCTCTGACTTTAAGGGAGGCAAGAGTCAGCACCAAATGGTGTTGGGACAGGGACAGGCTCCAGGACACTGCTTGTTATACTGTGCTGTAGGGCAGGAAAGATACTTGCTGTGCCAGGAGCAGCTGGGTCTTCTAAAGCCAAGAGGGATGAATGTTCCCTTCTCTGAAAAATAATGCTTTCCAGATTATGATAGAAGGCAAGGAGAAAATACAGTGCAGAGAATTAGTGCTTCTTGAAAGGGAGGGGTGCAAGTCAGCTCAAACCCTCAGACATGGTGGGGAAATGCTGTGAAGAGGAAAAGTGTAATTTCTCTGACTTCCTCCCATGCTTTTGCAGCTTATCAGCCAGGAGCCAAACACAGGGGTACAGTATGAGTATTACCTGCCTCTGCAAGGACAGGCCTCGGGTTACAGCTGGAGCTACAGTTCCTGGAGTGAGTGCAGCTCTGAATGTGGAGGAGGTAAGGGGAGAGGACCTGATCCATGATGGCTGGTGTGGGGTTTATATCCACACCTTGCAGGCAGTGTGACAGTGTGCTGCCCTCTGCAGCAGCTTCCCAGCATTCTCCTTCTGGAAGGCAGCACAGGTATCTGCAGGGTGTTGCTAAGGTTTTATCAAGGGAGGGCCATGCATGGGGTCACAACAGGATTGTGCCCCATGCCTTGTTCTGTCTTACTTTCCATTCCCTAGTCCCTCAGACTTATTACTAGGACCTGTTAAGAATCTTCATAGAAAGCCTTTGCTTTGTTTTGCTTCAGGTCTTCATAGTCTTTTCAACCACTTGAGAGGTCCTCTCCAAAGAGACCTGGCCTAAATTAGTGAATCACATCATTCTTCTCTGCCACAGCCTGGAATATTCCCTCTCTCCAAGAGACCTGTCAGATCTCCTGGGGTGTCCCATCATATTCAGTTCACAGATTCCTCCATGAGCAACATCATGGATTTTAAGCTTAAAAGAAAAACAAACCAAAAAACTTCAGTCAAAAAAACAAAAAATCCCTCTCCAGCTGATTAGTATGTAGAGTTCTTATCAGCCTCTTCTGGGGTTCTGTGCTAATGGCCATTATGGCAGCTTTTACCATATTGAAATTGTAGGTGCTAAAATTGTCTTTGCCTGGGCACTCAAACCCTGTAGGAAGCACGAAGAGTTGCAAGTTTTACTCCCATATCCAGTCTTTACAAGACTGACCTTTTAAGTCTAACAGGAGACCCCCCCCAGTTCTGCTGTACACTGCACATATCTTGCAGGGCTCCTTAATGAGCAGCTTACAGGTAGGGCACTTCCCTTGTGAGTCCTGATCCATAATATAACAGGAAAATTCCCCTCAGCTACACAGAACTATACTGTCTCCCTTGCTCTTCCTTAGGATCCTATACTGTGGGAAGGCATCATTTGTCCATATAGTGAGAGACAGAGAACTGCACCTGTCTCTTTTCCAGAATGGCTGGAACAGGTGTGGGTTCTAAATGACTTTAGAAACTTGTCCTGCCAGCCCCAGTGCATTTCAAACCTAGTCCTGGGTAGCTTGTATTGATCTGATACTCTCTTGCTTGTCCTTTAGGTTTCCAATCCCGCTTGGTGTTTTGTACCATAGACAACGAAATTTATCCGGACTATATGTGCAGGAATAAACCACAACCAGACAATAACCGGACGTGTGGTCATCAGCCTTGTCCCCAGACAAAACGGTACAATTTTTTTCCTTCTTCTGGACTCTGATTTCTTCCTGAGGTGCTTTTGGAACCGAGAAAAAGAGTGACCCTCTCACTTCTGCCCTCCAGCATGGTTCTCTCCAAGGAGGTACTTCACTTCTTAGAGAAAGCCAAAGACAAAAGATGGGGATGATAACAGAGTGAGGAGCATTTCTGTATGCAAAAGGAAAGGGCTTAATACATCCTGTGTTCATTCTACAGACCAATTCAATTTGTCTTCCAAAACAAGATTGTGGAAGACAGTTGTCTAGCCCATGTAGGAGATATGAAACAGATTCTCTGGTTTTCCTCTCTTGAGCTGGAGCCTACAAAGACAGAGTAGAAGGTCTGAGCTGGTGTCATTTTATGTCATTTCTGCATTCCCAGTGTCCTTTCTGTTAGAAAGGGATGAATCCTGGAGTCTTTTCATTCTCTAGCATTTTCAAACCTTTTCACCCAGCCATTTCCACCTTGTCCCTTACAGCTGGTTTCACTTGGCTCTTAATGCACATCCAGAGCTGTAACATGAGCATTAGCTGTGTATTTGTGTATCAGTGGAGGCCTCTGAGAGTGCTGGTGTGCATGAGAGGGCACCTGGGAGCATTTCTGAATACATGTTAGCCTGTAGCTACTTGTTTTAAGTTCTTTAAAACCTTTGTTCTATATATAAAGGACTTCTTACATCTACCTGCCGCAAGCCTGGAGTCACAGCGGCGCTCGGAGCTCTCAGATGAAGAGGTAACGAGGAGAAGGAAGTTACAGAAAGCACAGGAAGGCAGCTGCTCTCTTCTGCTCTCCACCTAGTTGCCCGCTGAAGTCCGTGGGGGCTTTCCTCTTTGGCACTGGTGGTAGAAGTGGGTGTTGCTTTGCTTTTGATTCTTGCCAGTGAAAATGGTGGTGGAGGGTGCTGGCTGGCAGCTTTGCTTAGGTGGCTTCACGTGCCTCTGGTAACTTGATTCTTAGGGGACTGAGAAGGGGACAATTTCTCCATAGCTTCTTATGGCTGCTTATTCTCATGTTTTCTCTGGAATCAGAGTAAAGAAGTTCTGGAAGATTTTTTTTTAATAAATTTACTTATCAAGATAAATAAAAGAACATAAATAAAAAGAGAACATGATCGATTGGGCAATTGTAACATTGGCCAGCATGCCATAGCAAAAGCCTTAAAGTTTCTTAAAGGCTCTTCTTTCTTTGGCATGGGCCCTATAGCAGACAGAAAAGAGCCTGTAAGGTGTGATGAGTACAAGGATGTGACAGATACAATAATGTACACTGAGATATGAGAAGCTAAAAGTAGTAAAAGCAAAACAGTTGTCCCCCAGCAAGCTGTTAATAGCTTAGGACTGGCAATTTTTGCCCTCTGATGAGGGTCCCAGCCTTATGGTTGACCTTGTCTCACAAAGGAAATTAAACAAGTGTCAGAGATGTCTTGACTCGCAATTGAAGGAAGCTGTAGGTCATCCCATCTGATTGATACAGCCTTTCCAAAACTGTACATTTGCTTTACAGGAGGCAGAATACAGTTGTTGGGGGGACGTATTCCCATTGGAGCTTTTGAAAAAACTTGACCAGTAATTTGTTACAAGCCCTGCAACCACATCATTTTAAATGGCTTCTAATGAATGTATTTGTTCCCTTTCCAAAGGAAACATTTTATAGTGAAGGCCATTCAGTTTTGGGTTGATATCTGCATCTTTAGCAATAAAGAAGGGTGTGTTTAGGAGCTGACCATGGCGGAGTCTACTGTGGAATTCCTGTTAGGATGTGAATGTGAGTTGGCTGGCTGAAACTTGGTTAAGGGGTGGTAAGGGCCAGACTAGGGAAGTAGCTGGAATGCTGGGAGAGAAAACATGAACTGCCTTCACTCCCTGGCTGGGCCTTACCTGGCTGCAAGGGGACATAGCAGCTGGCAAGCAGATCACCATGATGCTCCCCCTCCACAACCAGTGCCTTTGGACTGCACTGCATGCTGGATTTGGGGATGAAACATCATATTGTCCCTGAAGCCAGGCCATGCAAACTGTGCTTCCAGCTGGCTAGCTCTGAGAAGCTGGAGTGACCATGGGCAGAGATTTTAGCATCTAAACAGATTGTTTTGTGGACATTCCTCTTGTTAGCAAGGGTGTATCATTTCTGCAGCAGCTTCAGCAACCAAAGACAGGACAAAATCTCTTTACATTTTTGTGGGCTTTTTGTATGTGTGCTGCAGTTAGAGAATTTGACTGATGGGAGGAATAAACCAGCTTTCTACTGGCTGTCAGTGAAAAGTTAAGCACTTCTGAGAGTGTCTGGCATGGTTTGCAGGCAGAGTGAGGACTTGGCTTGGTTTTACTGTTTCTGATAATGTCTGGACTGTATAGTGTGGGTTTTTAGGCTGTTGTGGTAGCTTTTCTTTTAGCTGATCTGGATTGTTTACTTTGAGCTTTTTCTTTCTTTTTCTTTGATATTCTATTCCAGGCATGACATTTTTGCAGACATCAGGAGAACAAAACCCATGGAGAGAGATCTTCCCCTTCTGGGAGAGCTCTGCATTTCCAGAGAAACAAGTGTTTTGTAGCTGGAGATATGTCTCTGGAGTGGGACTAATGCTCTGCATTGCCAATTAAGCTGGGCACACTTGGTCAAATGGGATCTTGCCTCTGATTCTCTTCTGCAAAGGGACGTCATCCCTGTTTGATTTCTACAGGGATGTGGCACTGACTCCTCTGTGCCTCCTGGCAGTTTGGCTGGGCTTACATTTTTTTTTGCTTGATTCTGTGACCTGCAGGTGGAAAACGGGAGAGTGGGGATCCTGCTCAGCTACCTGTGGCAGGGGCACCCAGACTCGCTCCGTGTACTGTGTGGCCTTTGACGGGCAGAGCTCGCAGGGGGTGGTGGATGACGCCGAGTGCATGGCCTTCGCCCAGCAGCCGCGCCGCAGCCAGCCCTGCAACGTCAGGCAGTGCGCCAGCTGGAGCACCGGGCCCTGGTCCGAGGTCAGTGCCCCCGGGCAGGTAACAGCCTCCCAGCACCTACTGAAAGAGGATCTGCCAAAGCGTGGGGAGAAAGAGACAGGCTCCTATTCTGGGACTACAAAAAGCATGTGTCCCTGGATAGGTGGCATGCAGAGGTATAGAACTTGTCCCTGCAGCCTCTGATGCCCTCCTATGAACACATCCTTGTTCCTCAAAATTGTGCATGCTCCTGCACCTCTGCTCTTCTCGTTGCATATTCTCTCTCTCTGCTCTGCCAATCCTTTCCCCACTGCTGTGTTTTTATCAGACCCCCCACACCCGGCACTGTCTTGGTTTCTGAACCAGGCCTGGTGAAGGTGGAGGGCGGGCAGGAGAGCTGCTGTCCATCAACTGAGGATGTGCAGTAGCACACCCTCCTCTGTGAAACAGGAGTTCATGGCTTCTGCCTGTGCTGGTTATTTCCATGCATTTTGCTGCCTCAGCATCACCAGCCCAGGACAGCAATACCACCATCACATCTGCAAGATACTCTCGAAACACTGGTGACCTGCTGTTCGCTGTGTGTCTGCACAGGGCTTCTCCAAACACAGCCACATGGTGCATTTTTGATGCTTGTGTGCATTTATATCTGCAGGAGTGGAAACAGCTCAAACTGTGTGTGCTCAGTGCAGCCACATAGGCTTTTAGAAGGCATCTTACATTCCAAGAGCTTAGTAAGTAAAGGGAATGTCTACTCAGTCCCTAAAGTACAGGTGAATTTTCCTCTTTTAGAAGAAGTACATGCATGCTTGCAACATTTGACTTGGAATCTTGTGGTTGTACTTAGACTGTCTGAGTTGCACAACAGCACAAAATGCAACTTCGAGGCGTGATCACCTAGACTGGAAAGTCCTTCCACCCCCTCTTTCCCCCCACCTTGTGAGATGTAAGGTGTGACTTTGGGGTTGTGAAGTAAGAGGCTATTTGGGGAAGGCACCAAGAGTCATGTTCTTACAAACTGATTCCTGAGTGAGTCATTCCAGGGTGCTCAGAAGCGACTGTGTTTCTTATAGTCTCAAAAGGTTACTCTGGTAAATGAATGGTTGAAACTCAGCTGGGAAGCTCATCTGAAGTGATTCAGACAGTCCCCAAGTTAATGCTCTCTGTAAGACACCTTAGTAATTCATGTAGAAGTAGGTTGGATTCCAGGAAGCACTGCTGTGAATTTAAGAGGGCATTGAAAATATCACAAACTAGTATAGAAGTTGTCACAGCTCCATGCTGTAAAAATAGAGCACAAGGTCTTCAGGCAAAAGACATAAGCAATATATGAACCTAACCTTTTACCTTCCCTAAAATTCCTTACCTTGCATTGATTTTAATCAGATGTAAATAATATGAGTTTCCAGATATTTTCAATCATTTTTTGTTCTCAGTGTATTCTGCAGTGTTGATATTTTTCTAAATTCATCCTCCACATCTCCTTTGGGCAGAGATCAAGAGTAATTATATGACTAGGCCAAAATCATCCAGTGAGCTCCAGATCTCCCAGACCCTATCCCGTGCTCCCATGCCTTATTGTCTCCTCTACAGCATAAACACCTACTCTGCTAACTCCCACCCCAGAAAATTATTTTAACGATAGCTGGTTGTTTCAGGCAGTCTCAAAATGGTGCTCTGCTCTAATGACAGGGAGCCCAGCCTGGAACTGCAAGAGGAAACCAGGTGCTTCTTTGTAATTGTTGGGCCCCTTTCTGCAGTGCTCAGCCAGCTGTGGGGAAGGAGTCCAGACCCGGACTGTCACCTGCAGGACGCAGCAGGGCTCTCAGGCTCAGGACTTCGCTTGTCTAATGGAGCCAAAGCCATCAGCCACCCAGCCCTGCCTTAAGGAGAACTGCATCCAGGAAATCGGCTGGCACGTTGGAGACTGGGGTCTGGTGAGCACCTCACTGTCATGGCTCGGAAATTACTGATTGTATTGCTGTGCTCCTCACAAACAAGCTTTGATCCGTGCAGTCTGCACACTGGCTGAGGCTGGGAGCAAGTACTGCTTCATTACCAGCCCCTTGGCTCACAGTTGTGTTGTAACTGGCACTAGTAATGCTCCAGTTAATCTGATGCCTGCTTTGTATGCAGCTGCTACGAAAATAAATCCTTCTGAGGGGAGATTATCGTTTCAGTGACAGTGGCAAAATGCAGCCAATAAGCTCAAACAATCCATTCTTGCTGCTTATTCCCAATTCTTTGCTCCATTGCTGTGGTCAGCAGAACAGCTCTCTGGCCAAGTGTGGCTTAGAGCTCTAGGCTTCAGGACTGGTCATTGCACTTGGTGATATGCTTTAAAGTACATTTTTGTAATTATTCAGATAAATTGTGCTTCAGATGGATTAATCTTGTCTTTGTGGTGGAAGCCAGACTCTGTTCAACCTGAAAAAAGTGTCGGGGGTAGAGATACGGGTAGATCCAATGCATCAGGTGACTTCCAAACACACTTTTTCATTTCTGTGCTAGTCAGCTTGTTTTGAGCTAAAACATGTTACATCTGCTTCTTCATGAGATGTGGGCCAAGTTTTAGTTACAGCTAGAGAAGTTTCATATCTTAATCTGATCTTTCTCCTGACTTTCTGATATCAGAAGAGCTCCTATCTGCCTCTCTGAATTAGAGAGAAATACTCTCCCAATGTTTGTAAAACTTGCCATGAGCCATGTGGGTTACACAGACACCTCATGCTATCCCCTCCTCTGAGCCACTGCTCTTTGCTTCCTCTCATCCACAGCTTCCAGTGGGACAAACTCCAGTTAGCTGCTTACAAGAAAGCCACTCACTGGCTTTCCAGTTGTAATTTGTTGTTCTTGAATGCAAACTGACCCACTCACAGCTGGTGGATCCCCAGAGAATTGAGGTGCCTTTAGGCCTTCAGGCTGAAATTATTCTCTCCAGCTCCCTGACACACCACTGTGGGTAACAGCAGCTCATCTGGATGTTACAAGCTGAGTGTGGCACAGAGCCTAATGCTTCAAGGCTGGGTGGAACGTCTGGTAAAATGGTTTAAAGTATGGTTTTCTAATTGTTCAGATGATTCCAGCTGAAATATTATTTGCTTTGTCTTGGTGGAGGAAGCTGTGCTCAGCCTGCAGCTAATCATGCAGCTGTTCCCCACTTCTGGTCTGTGGGGTTTCTGCATTCAGCCTTTGCTGCCTGCTCACTGCCTTGTGTCTGTGCCCAAGTGTTCCAAGAGCTGCGATTCAGGCATCCGGACACGCCAGGTCATCTGTGCTGACGGCGACTCCAAATTCTACAGTCCTGAGACATGCAAAGCAATCCAGCCACAGAAACCAGCCACCCTGGGTAGCTGCAACACACAGCCCTGCTACCTGCCACAGCGTGAGTGGTATTGCTGCACATCCTCTTTTCCCAACATGCTTTTGCTTAGGAGTAGAAATTCCCAGCTCTGCAGCAGCTTATGTTTTCAGCTTTTTGCCTGCCTATCTCCATCCTGTGAGTTTGCCATGGTTATGAGCACAAAGCATCTTCAGAATCCCAGTACCTGTGCTGCTTGAAATGTATGCAACAGGCTTGGGAACAACATTGGTGTGTGTCCATTTTGAATACAGTATTCTGTGATGGCTCATCCAGTGTGTGCTGCCGACTGATCTCAGGACTCCCAGTCCAGAAGGAAAGTAACTTGGGCAGGCTCAGTAGCTAAAAACTATAGCCAACTCTCATCGCTCTGTGGACTGGCTCTAAAGGGGCCACAATTCTTCAGAACATTTTGCTTCTTGTCTGTGTCTATTCTTCATGTCAGAGCTGCAATGCTGATTTTTGTCTGCCTGCCCGTTGTAGGTCGCTTGTCCTGACAATCAAATCAAATCCAACTGCTGCTTAGCAGCTATTCCACAAGAGGAACATTTTCATCAGCTGTTGTCTCCTGCTGACTCCTGGACGTATTTGTAGTTATTAGAGCATAGGGCTGGACTAACTGCACTCCTGTTGTGTATGTCTCTCTTTGCAGAGGTCCCCAGTATGCAGGACACTATGGGATACGATGTCACTCGCCAGTCCTTGCTGACGCGTTACAACCCAAACAGCCCTGCCCCAGGTTTGGAAGAATTTTTTTAATCTGGGGGTTTGACAATGGGGTACTTGGAATAGGGTGTGGTAGGGAGAGGGATCGTTCTTTTCTTCATTTCTCTCATTGTTTTTCATGGGCTCCTAGAAATTCAAGGCACCAGGGACAAAATTCCTTGTCAAAATTCTTTCTAGATTCTTTTACACCAATAGTGAGCAGTATTTGAATCTATCCATGCAGAAGACTGTACAGTATATGGATCCCAGGTTCTGTCAGCATGACTTAAGTGCTGGCTGGAAGAATTGATGTCCAAAGCAGATCATAGGAACAAGAAAGGATGGTTGTGAAGGGACCACAGCAACATGACAGGTGGTTTTTCATGGGACAGCAGAAAGAATGGTCAGGGCAATGAGCAAAGTACCTCAGCCAGCTCTGGGAGGGTGGGCCAGAAGACACCCTTAGAGGTGATGCAGAAAATCCTGCCAGGTAGTCTTGGGCAGGTGAAAGAGAGCAGAGAGAAGGAAAGCTGACCAGATTTTGATGCTCACCTGCATACTTTAAGGAGTTCTCTCCCCAGATTCTGATGATGGAAGGATGCTCCCTGGGAACACCATGATCCATAGTACCTCAGGGAATCAGCACATTCCATCCACCAAAGACCAGGGCATCAACTTGTTTCCTGTCCACTGGGAGCCCCAGTCACACTCACCAGGTTCCCATCGGCTCAGCTTCTCTCAGGACCCCCCTGCAGGGGCCAGCTCCCAGCACTGCCACCAGAGCCCGCACGGCTGCTGTCCAGATGGGCACACTCCGGCATCAGGCCCTTTGGGGAGAGGTTGCTCTTTCAGCACCTGCCACCAAAACAGGTAGCTGGAAGTAGATAGGCCTGAGCAGGGAGGCATTGCCTTTCCTGGGGGCTTCCTGAAACTTGTAGCCCGTGCCTGTTGACCGGGCAGGTCGGGTATTACTGCAGCCCTTCTGTCTGTAGGTACGGCTGCTGCCCTGACGGACTATCGGCTGCCCAGGGTCCGAACAACATGGGATGCCCACAATATTACCGTGACATTCAAACGAGACAAAATCATCCCACTGTGACCACTCCAGCAGTAAGTACAAAAGCTCTTTGCATTTTAGGAGTTATCAGATACGAAGATTCAGATTTGACCCTGCTGACTCACATTGTGGATTCTGTTGGGCTTCACCTCTGCCAGTAATGCTGAGGAACCAATACTCCAGGCATGGCATCAAGCCCTTTGGCCCACCTTGCTCCCGTTCAGTCTGGAGTATCCACCTGCAATCCTCTATAAGCAGAGTACAGAGCAGGTGGTGGGGAGATGTCTGAGAAGTAGGCGGCCATCCTATGTAGAGCTGATTGAATAATCCTGAGTAATCAAATTTCTGTTGGTCAGAAAATTGCTACCCAATTTCTAGGGAAAAAAAAGGGAAAAACATGGCTTCTATTAATTGTTTTTGGTTGTCAACTCTGCAGATTAATTCAAGGCAGGGAGGTGATCCCTCCCATAGCTTGGGGTGCTTGTTGGTGCTAGCAATAAGAACTGGCTGCTGGGCTGCTTAGGTGTGCCTTGTAGAGAAGTGCAGCTCCAGCTCCATGGCTGACAGCCAAGTTTCCCACCCCTTCCCAGCACAAAAGCCTCTAGGAGGCAACAAGCAAACAGTGGTGCCTCTAACAGCTGGCCGTGTGCAGCCAACGCCTTGCACACAGTGCCTTGCCTGTGCTGCTGTCTTCATGTGTGAGGATAACTCTTGGCTTTCCATTCCTGTCTCCAAGGAGAGCCAAGCCTTGTCGCAGCAGCACCCCTCGGGCGAGTGCCGCGGCTCTGTGTACGGCTGCTGTTTTGACAACGTCGCCTCAGCCTCAGGTCCTCGAGGGGAAGGATGTCTCAATAGGCCCAACTACCGTAAGTGATGCTTTGGCTTCTTGGTTCAGAAACACAGAAGGAGTCCGGCAGCATATAGAAGCTTCCTGTGTAGAGGCTCTGCTCTCTGTGAAATGTAGTAAATTATCTCTCTGAAGAGAATTTCTACCTGGTGGTTGGGGCAGCAGAAGCTTGGAGGGAGTGTAGAAAAGCAGCCTGAGGTTTCAGCTCTGTCAGCTGCCACAGAAATTCTTATTGTCCTCTGCTGGTAGCTGGACAGAAGTGTGTTTGTGTGATCTCTGTCAGTCTGTAGGGCTACTTAGGAGCTGTTTGTCCCTGAGAAGACACTCTGATGCAGCCTGGAGTGCTCCAAATTAATTACCCAGGTTTAGGAGGAGTAGGGATCCCCTGAGGAATCAGGGCAGTGCTTAGCCTTCAGACAGCCTGTGGACAGGGAAGGAATGAGAACTACATGGGGAAGGAGGAGTTGCTCGGGGCCGCATGGATGCCCTCAGCCAGCAAAGTTTAATCCAGTGCCTGCTGTGCTATGAGGACACGAGAGCTGCTGGGCAAAAGCATCTCTGCTCCTTTAGTGCCCAGCTGTACCCTCAGCAGGCACATTGCTGCTGCAGTGCCTTGCCCTCCTGCTGCAGCACAGTGGCCATCCTTGTGGTGCAGCCTTGGAGAAGGGGAATGCTCTCTGGATCCTCTCTGCTGAGCCACAGCTTGACAAAGCACCTCAGAGCCAGAGCCCTGCATCCAGTGTTTGTCAGCATGTGGCTGTGATACCTGTGGCTCTGGGTTTGTAGTCACCTTGGGCCTCTTTACATCAGTGTGTAGGGGTGTTCTGTAATGCATGAGTCTTCTCCACAGCTGGGTCTAAGCCATTTGCTTTGTGGGCTGGAAATGTGCAAATGGCAGCCATGTGTCCCTTGCAGGAGAGGAAGCCCCAGAGGCGGCCTTGCAGTTGCACAGTTCTCCAAGCAAGGCTGTAAAGCATCTGTCTAGTATCTAGATTCAGAAATGTCTCTGAGGATGGTTCTTCCATCAGAGGCAAAACTGAGGCAGAAAAAACCCATGTGAGGTGTTTCTTAGTTTCAAAGCACAGCTGGGTAGGACACCCAGGTGTCCTACTTTCCCACCTGCCCTCTGCCCACAGAGCCATCAGATGGATCATCTAGGTAGGTGGCTGGAAGCCGCTGGACCTTTGTGCTTTGTGACCCTCACATCTCCCTCTGTTCCACTCTTTTTGGTAGCGTACCCTGTCATGTGCCTGCTGCCCAGCGCCCATGGCCCCTGCACCAACTGGACCACTCGCTGGTACTTTGTGGGAGTTGTTGGCAAGTGCAACCGGTTTTGGTATGGCGGCTGTCAGGGCAATAAAAACAGCTTTGCCTCGGAGGAGGAGTGCATGAGAGTGTGCCACAGCTCTGTGGGGGTCAGTCATCTGGAGTACCAGCCCTCTCCTGGCACAGGAGCTCTGCAACACCAGCAGACTGGCTCCAATTCTCATACAGGGCGTGCTCAGGGTCAGCAGCAATCACCCACAAGAGAGACTGCAAGTCACAGCCAAGAAGGAAGAACCTATGGGGCTTCACACCCTATGCAATACAGTCACAGGCAGGACAGCTGGAGAAGGGACGTGCTGCCAGCGTCCTTGCCAAGGACTGGTGTGCTGGAGAGCCAGCGCTGGGACACCCGGCGAAGCAGATTGGACAGCCTGGGCCAGCTGCACCCCTGGGAAACAGCAGTGCCTGGGCCCTCGGACAGGCGGAGCAGCAGTGGCCAGCAGGTGCCGCCCCGGGAAGGCAAGCAGTGGCGTGAAGCTTTCGGAGCAGATGTTTCCATGACAGAGGGATTTGGGCACCAGGAGTCTGCAGACTTGTTCCCAGCACAGGCTCTGCACAGGTGATGATTTCCACCCACCCCCCTCCCCTGTTCTGCCAGCTTGTTGTGAAGCATCAGTGTAGCTTTCTCTGGAGTGAAAATGTTGTCCCAGCTGGGACGAGCTAACTGGGAATACCATGTGATGGATTAGGTACACATGTAGCCCCTTGTCATTGTTATTCAGGCCCTGGTGTTACCTACCATCTCTTTCCTTGCACACTCCTTAGTCTCTGACAGCACTGAAGTATGATGTGTGAAAAGACTGCAGAATCCTGGGGTCTCTGTCTGGGAGGTCTTCTTACACTGTAAATGAGAATCCATAGGTGTTTTTCTTGTTCTGACCACCAGATTTAGCTGACTCTCTGACTTCAGAGCCTTTATCTCAGCACTGCATGGAGCAGCAATGGGTTGTTCTAGGAAAGACTTTCAAGATGCAGAGTTTGAGTCAAGATCCAGACAGTGTTACCCTGAAAATCAGGAGTGTGTAGATCTAGGTCTAAACATGTCTGCACTGGATCTGTGTCTGTCTGCTGAGCTGAATCTCATTCCTTCAGAAGAGACAGGTTACAGGGCTTTCTTCCAGGAAATATTGTAGCATTCAGTCTGTCCAGAGCAGTCTTTGCTCTCTTAGGAAAGGGCTCCCCATGTTGCCCAGTGCATCTGCTCAGAGCTGAATGGGCAGCTGGTCCTGCTCTGCCTTGTGGTTGTAGAGTCACATGAGAGGATACAGAGGTGAGGAGGACAGCAGAAGTGCCAATGGAATCACTTTCTCTCTCAGAACAATCCTGGAGGAAGCCAAGCCCGCTCTTGTGACAGCAGTTGTGGGACAAAACATCCAGCTGGTCTGCAAGACAGGCGTGTCTCCCCTCTCCAAAGTGGAGTGGATGAAGAACAGCCGCCCGGTCTCCTCTGACAGGTGAGCTCAGCTCCCTTCATTGTAGAGCAGATGGGCTCCTTGCTGCGCAGAGTGCCAAATATGCAGTCCAAAAAGGACTGTCATGGTTTCACCCCTGCTGGCAACTCAGCCCCTCAGAGCTGCTCACTCAGCCCTGGTGGGCTGGGAGAGAGAATCAGAAGGGTAAAACTGAGAAAACCCACGGACTGAGATAAAGACAGCATAAAAGATACAACAAAAGCCGTGGGTGGAAGTAAAGCAAAACGAGGAATTCATTCACCACTTCCCACGGGCAGGCAGGTGTTCAGCCGTCTCCAGGAGAGCAGGTCCCCATCACACATAACAGTGACTTGGGAAGACAAACGCCATCACTCCAAACTCCCCCCCGCTCCTCCTCCTTTCCCCAGCTTTACATGCTGAGCATGATGCCATATGGTATGGAATATCCGTGTGGTCTGTCAGGGTCAGCTGTCCCAGCTGCGTCCCCTCCCACCTTCTTGTGCACCCACAGCCCGCTGGCGGGTGGGGTGAGAAGCAGAACAGGCCTTGACTTGGTGTAAACACTTCTCTGCAGTAGTGAAAACATCAACACTGTTTTCAGCACAAATCCAAAACACAGCCACATACCAGCTACTGTGAAGAAAATTAACACTATACCAGCCACAACCAGCACACTTTTTTTTTTTAAGAAATAAAGAAGCCCACATATTCATCTAAGGGCATGAACTGTCCACCTGCTCTGTGCGTAGCAGAAACAGAAACAGTCTGCACCAGTAATGAGGTGCTGGCTAGAGTTATGGGGCAGAGCAAGTGCTGTCCCATAACACTGGTGGAAGGCACTGATGGAAGGTGATGTGGGTAGCGATGCAGAAAAATGTTGCTTCTCTTGGGTTCATCTTGGGGCAGCATTAAGCCAGTAGTTGGGGGTGAAACTTGCAGCCTAATAACCCAGAGTTCCTCTGTCTGGAAATCTCTGGCACAATTTTTTTTTAAACTACTTTTAAACCTGTTTTTCCTGGGAAGTCTGTTTCCAGCAAGAGTCTGGAGCCAGTCAGTCCCTTTGTGTTACGAAAATCACAGTTAAGAAAAGCCCAGTTATGCTTTTCTATTTGCAGTTGATTGCTGGGACTCAAGCTTCTCCCTAGAAGGGCAGTTTGCCTCCTCATGGGAGAGGGTTACTGAAAGCAGTTCCCTGTTTTCCATCTAAGTTTTGCCTCTCTGTTCCTGACCTCCTTTCTGCTGCAGTTATTTCCCCGGCCTGTGGCTGCTGTCTGAGGTCAGCAGGGTTTTGTTGTTATCCAAGCCAGGGAGGGCACTACATGGGGATGGTTTGCGTAACATCAGCCGCTGTGCCCTGGCCGGTTGCTGTGGGTGGCCAGGCAGAGGCAGCGCTCCCCACACGTGTTGCAGGCACACCTACCAGTCCGACGGCACCCTGGTGATCAGCCACGTCAAGCCCGAGGACGCTGGGACCTACACGTGCCTCACTTCTGACGGGAGGACGGAGAGCCGACAGATTCAGCTACAGATCACAGGTGAATTATCTTCTGCTCAGGACCAGAGAGGTAGCTCAGGGCAATTAATGGTTATTGACCACAGGCTCAATAAAGCCAGCTGCAGGAGCAAACTTCCTCTGCTGCCAAGAGGGAGTGTGGAGGGCAGGGAGAGCAGGGCTTCTTTTGGTGTTGCCTCATGATAAAGCCTTAGGCCTAAAGTACTTCCTCCCCTGCAGGGCCACCCCATAACTGGAGTTGTGGCTTGCCTGTAACCCGCCCTGTTTCTAGTACAGCGAATATGTCTTTCTCCCTGAGAGCCATCAGCTGTCTCCTGATCCAAAACATAACTGCTGGTGCATTTATGTTTTGTGTTTTGCCCAAACAGGTCCTGCTGGGTAAGAGATGATTCTCTGTTCTGAAAAATGTGCCTTATTTCAGAAACAAAACCAAAAAAATATGGAAGACTGGTCTCAAAAGATGGGCCAGAAAGGCACCCTGTAGCCTTCAATCTCTGAAGTGTGCTTTGTTACAGCAATGGCACATGGGGCAGAAGACACTATAGCCTAAGGGATGTTGCAACGTATTCACTGACAGAGGAGAAAAAGGAGTCTAAAATTGCTGGCCTGCAGGTCTGTGTCTCTCATTAGTAGACAGTGCAGGTTTACTGCACTAGTCAGCCAGAAAGCAGATGGCTGAAGGGCTCTTTGGCTCCAGTTCAGCAAGCTCTCCCAAGCTCACAGAAACCCTATGCAAGAGGTCACATTTTATTCACATATGGCATTTTGTTTTGAATAGAGCACCAGAGCACTGTTCTGGCAGAGGGTGAGAGAGGTTGGGTCCTTCACAAAGCAGATCAGCAGCACCGAGGGTTATCCAGAGGCAGGCAGGCTGTGCAGGCAGCCGGCTCCTCTGTGCATCAGCAGGTCACATACAGGTAAGTTCACGTACAGCAACAGTTTGTCCCCCGTGCCCAGCTGATGAACCATATGGCATCTCTTCATGTAGAAAAGCCAAAGATTGGAAAGGTCCTGGGTCAGCTGTTCCGGGGCACGGTTGGGAAGCAAGCAGTACTGAACTGCTGACAATGGGAACGGGAGAAGATCCCAGCTGCAAGCTGTCTTCTGCCCTCCCCAAGGGTCTCTTGAAAGAAGCATACTCTGAGCAAAGATGCACAGGAAGCTGGGTTCAAACAAAAGAAGTATTGGGGCAGCATCCTGAGCTGTTCATGTTAGTGTAGGCAGAAAGAGAAACCTGTTCTGAAAAAAACCAAAGCAAATAGGAGCTACTTAACTAGCACAAAATAGATGTATGTATATTGAAAAAAACTTCAGTTACTTCAGCCTCCACTAATTAATTTTAAATATTTTGTGAACAAACTGGTTTGACCCAAAACTGTCTCTCATGTACTGGCATATTCTGTAGCTTCTTGTGTGCTTTTTTATTGCTTCTAGACCCCACAGAAATAAAAGGGGACAAATTATTTTTGCCTTAAATGCAGCATGTTGGGATTCCAGATTAAATAGGGCCATGATCTGATCTCTCTTTTTTTGAGTTTACAACCTAAAAGCCAGCCAATTTGCTGAACTCTGCAGCAATCTCCTTAGCTGCTTCTGCCTAAAAGCAGTAATAAGTGATTCATTGAATTAGGAACACTGAATTAAGGCTCTTTGGTTTTGTATTTTGAAATCAAGAATTCAGGTCATAGAATGGGGGTAGGGAAGATGACGTTTTATTTAACTGTGGGAACATCATGGTTTAGTTCCCTTCTAAGACAGTGTTTAGCTGCAGTTATAAGACAGCAAAGAACACAAGGAGATGAGTGTTGGGAGAACCTGACCTCAACCTTTCTGCTGCATGAAGTGGACAACCAGCTCCCAGACCTTGCGTGCAGTCAGGTGATTGCAATAGGCTCTTCACACCCTAGAAAGGCTCATTTTTGTGTGCCAGATAAGCACCTAGAGGGAAGCTTGCTCAGTGCCCTGTGTAGGACTTTGTACTGCTTGCCATGTGTTCACATTGTTAATGCTCCCTCAGCTGTTATCCAGAGGGTTGCTATAAGAACCAGGGTGGGTTGCTATAAGAACCAGGGCTGGTTGCTGTCTGTAATGGGTTAAGCTGGCTGACAGGAGTGCAGCACCAAGCTGTGCTGAACTGGAGCAGGATTTCATAGAGGCTGCTCTTTTCTGAATGTTGGGAGTAAATGCTGGTAATGGAAAGCATCAGAGCTCTGATGGGAGTGCAGAGACCTCCCTTTGCTGTTGGAGGCAAAAAATAAGGCTTGTGATTAAAAAAGCCTTGTGCTGAAGGTCAAATGCTGAGCAAGGAAGTTTCTACATCTTTTGCTATGCTTGTGAACTTTGCAGGTTGAAAATGGATAAGAGCGAGCCCACAGTACTGGAGGCCAATGTTGGGGAGAGAGTCAGACTGCCCTGCACAGTGGAAGCATCACCAGCTCTCACCATCGAGTGGCAGAAAGATGGGCAGCCCCTCTCCTCTCCCAGGTGAGCTCCCAGGTGGATCCAACTGTTCATGAGAAGAGCCTCCTCCTTGCTTTTCCTTCCCTGTCTCCTCCCTGAGAGAACAGAGCTGTTGGCCATGCAGCAAGGGCCTGTCTGGCTTTATGCTGTGCAGCTTCTTCCGTCAGGGTCAGGCTGTACTGCTGGACTGCCCTGTCCTCCCGCCCTCACAGATGGAAGTTTGAATGTTGAACCCCTGAGGGAACAGCTGTGACACAGGGTCCACAAATGAGCCAGGGCTCAAATTTATTCAGCTACAAGGTTAGTGGAAAAAGAACACATGGCAAGCAAATTTGCCAAGAACCAGCTGGTCAGTGAGCAAGGGCAGAGGTTCACAGCAGAGAGAGATCAGGGCATCTGCAGTGAACTTCCACAGCTATTGGTGCTGCTCTCCCCTCACTCTGCTCCCAGATATCTGCTCTAGCAGCAAGTTTTTCCAGAGTCTACAGCATCAGTGCTGGGACTTGAGGACTAAGGGTTGCATTACAACCCCTGCAGCATTTGAGCTGCTAAACCTTTGCTCAATGGTACTACAAAGTTGTGCACAAGGCTTAGCTTCATCTCTGCTGTCTGGAGTCCCATCCTGCCCCAAGCACAGGCTGGGGGACATTCTGGGTTTGCTCCCCAGGCACAGGCAGCAGTCGGACGGGGCCCTGGTGATCAGCCGGGTCAGCTCTGAAGACATCGGCTTCTTCACCTGCATCGCCTCCAATGGACGCGACCGGGGCCAGCGCCGGGTCCTGCTCCGACCTCTAGGTACTGGGTGGGTGGAAGCACGCACGGAACGTGTGCACAGGAGTGGGAAACGGGGAAGGCTGTGCAGGGACACAGCGTGGGGTCCTTCTCTGGCCATGCCTCTTTGCTTCACACCTAATGTCTAACAGGCATCTCCAGGGCAAGGGAAGAGTGAGTTGTTTTACTCAATGGTCATCTGCATGTGTCCAGCATATTGTGGTGCTCCAGGAAGCTGGGAAAAGGGATTGATGGCACAGTAAGAGTGACTCTCGGGACCTTGTTTCTGGGACACTGCTGTGGAGTCAATATAAGAGCAAGAGAAACTAAGGAGATGGTTCTTCTGTGCGTGTGACATGCATGTGTCCAGCTGGAGGAAAAAGCTCTCTGAGGCCTCTGCTACTTGTCCTTTCTTGGGTCAAAGTCCTAGGAAATCCACATTCCCCAAAGCAGGAATGGCACAGCCTCAAACATGCTGTTTCAAGGCCTAGGGGCTTGTAGCTCGTCATGGAATGTGTTGGACTTTTCCCATGAGGGAATGCTCCTACTCCCAGGGGGAGCATAGCATTGTCTTCTTGCTAGTGATGATTTCCCTTCTGGTCTAGGAGAGCTGAGGATCACTGGTCTTCTGCCAAGCATCACAGTACCTGAGGGAGGGACTGCCCAGCTTCATTGTACAGTGACTGGCAACAATGTGAATATAAGGTGGTCAAGGTGAGCAAAAATGAGACAGAACTTCCCTTTCCTTCTCTTCCCAAACCTCATCATTTATCCTCCAAATACTAATGCAGGGTGCCTGCCAGGTGTAGCAGAGACCACCGTTATCAGCCCTAACTGCTATCACCTACCCTTTCTTACAACAACTTGGATGTTACCCAAAAATTCTGGGCAAGATCCCTGTGGGGTATGGGGGTCATCAAGTTCATGTTCCAGCCAAATAAGGAGGAAAGTAGACATTAAACTAAGATTTCATGGAGTTCAGAAAGGCTCTGTGCACGAAAACTAGCAACGTGAAAATAACAAGAACTAAAATGAGCAATCAGATGAAAATCTTTAGTTGCTTTTTAAAAAACCCTCTCTGCCTAATCCTGACAGACATTATAGGCCCTCTTCTTCCAGCTTCCTGTTGCAACATTTACTCCATTTACTGTCAGGTAGGAGCAAAGGAGATTTAGAAGTGTTTTAAAGGGAAAAGCTGTGTCCTCTTACCTTGATAGTTTACCAGGAAACTGAATTTGTGCAAGTGTTTGGTGAAGGTTCTTTTTCCTGTTTGAAAATAATCAGTTCTGCTTTGGAGCCTTCTTACAAACTATCCAGAGAGATGGACTGGTAAGTGTTGAAATTCCAAGGGTTAGGACTGAAGCAGGCCATCTCACACCGAGAGCTTTTCTTCCATACGTAAGTTTGGTATTTGAGCTAACAAAATGATGCATGCTTCAGAGCTGGAATGAAACCCTTTTCAGTGAAACAAATTTCATTTCGTTGGTAACAAGGAGTTCATCATTCAGGCAGTTTTCCTGCTGGGCACAGATTATTCCAGGAGGAACTGAACAGACACAATCTTGCTGTTTGTTTAAAAAAAACTTTTAAAGGGAGAGGAGAGAGGGCGCATTGTTCACTACGCCATGTGCTCACCAAGCAATATGTGCTGCTATCAATGCCAGCCAAACAAGTACTGCCAGACCACAACCTGGAGAGAGGGAAAGGCACATTGGATTTTCTCTTAGATCCTCAAACCTCAAGAATGTGTGCTAGCGGAAAGGGCAAACACAGACACAGCTACCTCCCACGCAGACACTGGGCAACGGATGCAGACTCGCTCAGGCTCATGTTACCACCCAGTTCTAGGGCCAGGTTGCGCAAAAGATTTCTTCCTTCCTGCTGACCTTGTAAAAATTCACCCATTTCACAGAACATCATTTTCCAAAGAGCACAGGAAGCTCCTTTAGCCCCCATGGGTGGCAATAGGGAAACATTTTGTTTTTCACCACAGGAACGGAGTTCCCATGCGGGGGGATGGCCACCACATCCACCTGTCCCAGGATGGAAGCCTGACTATAAGCAACGTCCAGGAGGCTGACGAGGGATCCTACACGTGCAGTGCCTACAGCAGCAGCAGCTCTGTCAGTGCCAGCACGGAGGTGAAGGTGCTGAGGAGCAGGCCTAGCAGTGAGTACAGCCCGGCTGTCCTGCTTCTGCCAGCACAGTGCCCAGCCCTCGGCCACTATCGCACCCATTGTGTGCGCCAGTCCAGCGCCAGCCTCGGGCTTGGGGGAGCAGCAGGAGCCTCTGGGTCGTGCTACCTCAGGAGCCCTGCTTTCCACAGACAGAAAAGCAGGATGCTGGAAACACCCCCTGACCAGGGAATTTAATTTCCTGAGGCCAAAATGCCATAGTTGGTTGACCAAGTAGATGGTTGCATAATTTGCAGTTGGACTTCAGACACCCTCCAGCTGTCTTTACATAGAGGGCAGGTAGAGTAGTCTCTCCTATCCCTGGAACCTGCATTCTCCTCCTGTATCTCACTAGAGGTGTCTGTTTCATCTTGAAACTCATCATCTCCCTCTTGATGTTGGACTAAATTTAGAACTTTTAGGTGGGGTGGAGGAAATAGGAACATGCTGTGTGTTTTGGGAGGGAATAGCAATCTGAGGATAGATTTACAGCTGGTTCACCTTTTGCTTGGCTGCAGCTACTGTGAGTCATGTTGTGGACCTGAGCAGAGATTGCGTGGACCAGCCCCACCTTGCCAACTGTGACCTGATCCTGCAGGCCCAGCTCTGTGGTAACGAGTACTATTCCAGCTTCTGCTGCGCCAGCTGCGCTCGCCAGCACCCGCAGGGCAGCCCCCCACACCCCCGCGGGTGACAGCCACCGCCGCGGTGACCCGTGACAAGACTGGAGGTCTCTACTCTGTTCTTTTTCTGCATGGGACTGCTCTAGGAACTCTGCCCTGCTGGAAAGCTCAAGAGGGTGAATTGAACAGCGTGTAATGGGTGTAAATGCTCAAAGGTGGGAGACGCACCGCTCTCAGGTTTATTGCAAACTCCTTTCCCTCCTGTATACCTTGCTGTACCTAATCCATCTCTTAGGGGTAGTTGCTGTCATTCACAGAATCAGATGATGCAAGGATGATGTGACTAGAGAAGGCAGATGACCAGCATGAAAGAGGGAGAGACCAATTCTTCATACAAGCAAGAGAGAGAAGTGCTCTTAAAAACATTATCTCTGAAATGTTTAAAGATGGGCCTCAACCATTCCAACCGAAGCCCTAACGAGCGATGAACATTTGTTCCTCCAATGAGCATTGCTGAACAAGTGCTCCTGGGGAGCACTTTCCATCTAAATGCAAAGGACTCTGGCCACAAGAAACAGCTTGATGCATATAAAATTAGTGTTCAGGTCCTAGGAGATTACTAGCTCTAGGGATGCAGCTGTAATGTCATATTACTGTAGCTGTTTTATTCCAGCAGACCTTAGACAAATTTCTAGTAGGGTCAGTTTGGTTTCTACTTGACTGCAATCAGCTTTGGAGTGAAATGCAGAAGCAACGCTTCTCAGAAAGCTTAAGACAAAATAGAAAACTACTTATGGCCCTTCCTGAATGTTAGGGGCAATTTAGATGAATATACTCGTTACCTGTTCTGAGATGCTGCAGTTTAAATAGCACTCATTCTAGGAAGGCTCAGCAGGTAATTTTTTTCCCCAGAGCCAGAACTGGGCTGTTCTGATGTTGTGCTGAGTTTGGGCACGGGCTAATAATAAACACATAGAAATACGTGGGTAGGGGCATTTCACTTGCCAGAATAAACCTCCCAAGGATCTACTCTAGTCTGTTAAATCCAGGAAAGCCTGGCTCTGCATGTGCCCTGGGCTGATGCCTGCTGCTATGGGCTAACAAGTTAGGACTTCCAGATGCAGAACAGCTGTAGCTGAAAAGCATCCTTCATTTCAAGACCAACATGGAGTGGCAGCAAGCATGCATCCGGGGCTCTGAAAATCTCAGGCATTAGGCGTGGGGAGGTGAGATTATATCATGATTATCTCATGTTAAACCAGGAAAGGCCCTTAGGTATCTTCAGTATCTCAAAACTGAATTATTTCTGAGCAAAAGGATTCTTCTACAGCCTCCACACTATTGTTCTACCCTAGCATCAGCCCTCACTGTCCCCTTCTCCCTCCTTCTAGACTTGGACGGGTTGTTTATTAGCACCATTACCCATGTATTATTTGTATAGATGTAGCTATAAACTGGGGTATAGATGTTGATATTTTGGTGGGGGGATGGAGGATCGGGTTTTTTTACTTTTGTCTTCTAGATGTGTTACTTTAAGGCTTCTAAGGAATGCAGCTAATTCAGGACTGTGATCACACCACTCTCCTCTCCTCTCCTTCAGTCCTGACTCGGGACCCATGAGGGCAGCAGCAATACATAGGTGTAAATCGCCAGGGTTGGCAGCCTAGAGCTGATTTGTGCTCTAAACCCAGTAAATCAGTTCAGAGGGACCTAAAAATAAGAATCACTGACCTAATGACTGCACTCTCATCAGCACAGGTATGCTTCAGGACTGGACACACTGCTTTAGGATGTGAACAAACTGAGAAGTCTAGAAGCAATCCAGTACAGGAGAGAGAGGTGACACTCACAGAGCTACTTGGGGCTGGGTCCTTCTGTGGTCTGATAGATTCTGTTGGCTAGGAAAGAAAATAATACTTATTTTGCATTTAAGACCCTTTAATTTGATTAGGGAAAATTTCCTCTGCTGGAATGCAGGGCAGGCATTACAGTGTAAGGTTTGAAGTGGAAAGCATTGGATATTTAGGAACAATGAGACAATCCTGAAAACATCCACTTGCATTTGTACATATTTTTGCATTTAACATCTCAGACCAGCACCTTTTTCTCTGTGTGTATAGGATATTTCACCATTTTAGTATATAATACACTTTTGAGACCAAGGACTAATCAGAGAGTCTGTAAATTCCAGTCATATTGAAGCCCTCTCCATTCCCTATGTGGCATCAAGGGGTAGTCAGGGTCTGCTGCCCTGCTAAGGAGCATGGTTAGAAGTGGATTGGATGTATCAGACCCTTTTGTCCCAGAGAAAGTAGCCAGTTCTATAAAATCCCTTTCTACGATGTCAGAGGCTCTATTTTTAGAATATTTAAATATTCTGTGCAGTCAGCTGTCATTTAAACTCCATGGTTATGTAAGATGGGGCCAGGAAATGCTTTCTCCAGACTCAGGAGGGCTGTAACAGCCCCCTGCCTCCTGGTGGGCAGGACTTTAACACTGGAAGTGCTTTGGCTAGTGGAGAGTTTATTCTGACCTCCTTTCAGGTGCACAGCTGTGGCAGTAAGGGTGGGATTGACAGGCATGCAATTAGTTCCCTGCTGCAAATTCATACCATCAAGGTAACTAAAGGATCTTTACATTTCCTCTGACAAGATCAGCTTCTCCCTCTCTGTAGTACCACTCAATCACCTACCCAAGGTTTACTTGTTTTATGTGAGGCTCAAGATGCTAGTTTTCTTCCCTAAACAATGGGTTGTAGGAAGTGCTTATCTCCAGGGCAGGCGAAGGGTGTGGCTATACTGGGCTATTTTCAGCTTGATCTTGGGGCTCTTACTGTGAAAGATGCATAACTAACTGCTTTCTTTCCTACTATAAATGTCTATAAGTACTTGTTTGCTTTTGGAAAGCTGAAAAAAGCATTCACACCAACTCGAACCCCACAGGGAGTGTTTGCATTACTAGTCATATCATACACAGGTAAGAATCTGTAATGTCAAAAGTTGTAGTTCTAGACTGTCACTGTAAGACTCACTGTACTCGCCTGGAAATGGAAACTGCTGGCAAGCTCAAATCCTAGGGCTAACACAGGGAGCGTTTCTTCCCCTTCAGGTTAGGAAGTCTGACCTTTTTCCTTGTGTCTAAACTGACATGGTGCCTGTAAGAATGCAGTAAGAACCAGTCACACCAACAGGGTAGATACCAGCTCACTGGAAGAACAGAAAAAAAGTGAAAATACATCATCTCATATGGCACCTCTTAGTAGGGGAAAGAAAGTTTTCCTTTTTGCCCTTACTGAATGTTACTGTCCTCATCTTTGTCTCTTTGTAAATATTCAGTGATAGAAAATACAGCCATGCAAACCCAGAATCTGGTGTTTTTAGTAAAGGCCTCTATTTTAGAGCTTTAAGTGTTTATGCGTCACAAGGATATTTTGAAATTCAGTCTTAAAGTTCAAGGCAACCTAACAGGTTGTAGAAAATGAGAGGTGTTCAGATATTATTCTTAAGCTGCTAGTTTGGCAAGCAGGGCTCATCCACATTCACCTCTACAAGACAGAAGTTACCCAGAAGAGCAAATGCTGAAAACTGATTTGAGGTGGGAAATAAAGCTCTCACAGACAGTGCTTCTACCACCAACATTTATTTCTGTTAAAGCAGATTATAAATCATCAGTACAAATATATATAACTTACATTTGCTTGTAAGGCCAAAGTTTAAAAGTAAAGTTAAAATGAGATGGTTTTCACAAGTCACCAGAGGCAGAACCTGGACCAGCTGCAGCCTTAACCACAAGGTTTCACAAATCAGTGGGAAAAAATAAAACCAAAGTTAAAAACCTCTAAGAACTATTGACAGACAAACATAAAATGGTTTCCCAGGGAGCCCCAGGATGTAGATATGATGACAGTAAGTTGTCACAGTAGTGTTAGAACCAATAGATTAAGACAAAGAAACTGCAGCAATATATGAAAGGAAAAAAATCCATACTATATAGAATATGTAGATTGATTCCAATAAAAAACAGTAAATTCTCCCCATGGTTTTCAAACCATGACAATACTGTTCTTTAATTTTCTTTATTTAAAACTACGATATAATGACTTATTGGTTGTGATTGTTGTTGCAATATGCTACTTACAATGAACAGATACAAGAACAAGCTAGAGCCCCTTTTTCCTCCCCCCAATATTACTTACAATAAGAATCAGCGATAAATCAATCTTATGTACAATTTCTTACATCCAACCCCCTTTTTTTTTTAACCTTTGGCAAGATTACTTACAACTCATACAGCTTTTAATATCCAACTATTTAAAATATTCTAAATGCATAAAAATAAAGATTTTGGCTTTACTTTATTCTTTACATATAATATTCACTTTGTTACTCAAAATGGAAGCTCAACTTTTTCCACAAACCTAGCTTTTGCTAAGGTGACAACATCCCACCCACATCCACCCCCCCACCCTACCCAATTCTTCCCTGAGGGGGAACATCCAGGACTTTCAGGGCATCAGGAGGACACAGGTACGAACATCTGCCTTCCTTTCTGTGAGATGATTGATGTTTCTGCAGAACAGGCTTTGGGACTGGGTGCCTTTCTTTGCTTCATTTGACTTCCAGCTTTCCAAGTGAGGAGGGAATGCAGACTGGGGTGGCTCCAGGATTCCTTTTAAGAACTGTGCATTAAATTCTCTGTGTTTCCATCCTCCCCATAATTGCTCTCTCTTTCTAAGCCATTTTTGTTTGAAGGGACCTTTGGGATTATCAAAGCAAACCGATCAGAAACAGGCCCCTCTGCTCCCTTTATCCCTCTATCCTAATGTACAATTTATCCACCCCCCCACAGGACCGCTTAAAGTTCAATCTCGAATGTCTTCTGTAGGTCACTGGAGAAGGGGTTGGTGGGGGAGGGGTTGGTGCGCTGCTTTGCCTTGCCCTCCAGAGCCGCCCACTGGGCCTCGAAGGGGTCGACCTGCGGGGCGGGCGCGGGGGGCTGCGAATGCTTGTCCTCGGCAGCCCACTTGCCCCCCTCCACGCCGTTGAAGGCGGCGGAGCCGTTGTGCTGCGCGGGCGGGTGGAAGAAGGGGCTGGCGGTGGCGCTGCTGCTGCTGTCGTACTGAGGGGCCGGCTGCTGCTTCACCAGACTGGGGGACTGATGCGGGTGGGCCGCTGGAGTGTGGCTGGCAGTACCAAAGACGTTGGCTACCATCTGGGAAGGTGTGATTCCAACCACGGGGACGCTTGGGGCTGCATAGGTCATCCCATTTGCTACAGCATAGGGCTGAGCTGGAATAAATGCCGGCTGCATGGGCGGTACCACGCCCACCGGCACAGGCTGAGGCGCAATGAAGGTGCTGACTGGGAAGGCTGGTGCTGACTGGGAGGCTGGAGCTGCTGGAGGAGGCTGGAGCAGTGGCTGTGGGGTTGGGGCTGAGGTTGGCTGCTGTTGGGCTCTGACAGTCTTTGAGACCTCTTCCAACCAGCGGTCTGCCTCCGAGGGAGTGCGTCTGTGATTTCCTTGGAAGAGACTTGGTGAGGCCGCACCTGAGGAGGTGCTGCTCCATTCGGTGCCTGGGAAGGAAAGCACGGGCAAGTCACTAACATTTCCATTCCTCAGCCTTTGATTGGCTAGAAAGACTGGAGGATGTACACAAGAACACACAGGCCTCCTCCCGCCATGACTGAAAGATGCTCCCAAAACTGGAAGCATCTTTATGCATCCACTGTACTGTTCTGTTCTAGGAAGACATTCATCAAGATGAGGTAGGTAAGAGCTGCTTCACTAAAATGCAGATTTATGGGGTTTTTTTCTTCACAGCAGACATCTGAGACTTAGGGGTACGCGGGAAAGCTGCTGCCTGCACTCTCAACTTGGTGGCAGTGACCTAGTCCATAACCACTAATCCCACTAACTGGGGACTATCAGTTTCTGAATGTACTGCTCAGGACTGGTGGACTTGGAACGCAAAGGTCTAAGAAACTGTTTTAAAGACAAAGTCTGGTACTCTTACAAGGCCAAGCAGAACCTACTATTTCACTAGCAAAGTTTCGCTCCGGGAGTGGCGCTTACACCATGAAATGAAGTAACTTAGATCGCAGCCTTCTAGCACATGAGCCCACATGGGTGACAGCCATTTCACCGTACACAGTGCAGGCAAGGTGTGGAGGGACAGACTAAGCTTACTAAACAGAAGAAATGAACCTCTAAAGCCTTTAAGCAACCAACTTAATCCCTCCTTATGTACGTTAGTGAAAAGAACACACAAAAATTATTTTGGGTACACACAGATTCTTTCCCTTTTATACACACAAACTCACATGACTTCATTACAACTTCATTACTTCCTTTTTAAGCACTGATTTTATAAAATGCTGCCAAAATAAGAATCAGTCCAGGTTATAGACCCAGAACCAGCAAGTCCATCGCTTCCCTCCATCCACTCGTGCAGATCGCTACTACTTCCGGCTTTTGTTCCTGTTCCTTCCACTTGCCATTAAGTGGCACTGACAGTTGTCTCAGGGGCTCAATTATGCTTTTGATCCAAGTTCCTATAGCAATGCACCGGATCTACTTCCAGTCTTACCAGTGACCACGGCTGCAGCTCCAGTATTAGCAGCAGGAGCATGAGCCCAAGGATTGGTTTCACGAACTGGCATAGCTGTGGACACTACAGCAGCTTGGGATGGTTTAGCAGCAAGCACACAGAAGGCAGAGGCAGTGCCATTAACTAAAATGGGAGCAGACAACATCAGTGCGATTAATTCATGCAAGGCATGCATGTGACTGGAGTATTAGTGGGCCAGGTCAAACCTATCAACATACAACAATTTTAGACACTTCCACATGACAGGAGTTTGTGTAATTAGCCAAACTGGACTGACAGTCAATAAAGGTAGTAAATTTCATTTCACCAAGCCAACACTTGTTAAGAGAATCATGGGATGGTGGATTTTGATGTACTTTAGGAGGCCTTGAGTTCTGATGACTGACTGAAGTTAAATTTGTTGTTTCTATAAGGAAGAAATATGGCTCACCAGTAGTTATTGTACAGTTAATTTTAGATTCAAAAGAAGAACACATTGTAGATACAAAGTAACAATAACTACATTTAACATGGAGAGGTTCTTTTTTCACACAACTTTTATAAAGGCATAGCAGTGAAATGAATATTAATACCTGCTATGAGTTCTATAGCTGGCATTTTTCCACAACTTATCTAAGAATTTGTGTAAAAAAACCAGTAATCGTGGTGGCACAAAATCCCTTCCCTTGTGAGATCTGGTTCCTATGACACACTCCTGTGCAATTCAGGAGGCAGAATTTTAAAACAGCCATTACCTCAAAGCCAGTCCCTTTTATAGGTAACTATCGTGTGGTAGGTGCATGGACTTATTGTTAAAAACAAAACCACAGAAAAATTAAACAGACAAGATGAATAAAGCAGGATGCATTCACCCAAAATATTGGTAACAGGACTTGCACAAGAAATTAAGACCATGTGTTACTGGAAAGCAACATTATGTGCATTCAAGCCTCATCCAGCACCCAAAGAAATCACAAACCTTGAAAGGCAGGAGACTGTGGTGCAACTACTGTCACTGGTTTTGTCATGGGGGCCGAAGAGAAAGGATCTTCTGATGGTGTGCTGAAAGCACTGGTGATCTGAGAGCACAGGGCACTAATGCTGTCTGTTTCCCCTTCTACCTCTGGGACTAAAATGTAAACAGAATTCATTAAATTGAAAGTTTAAAGGATACAGAAACAATTTACAACTACCAATGTGAAATTGAAATATAATTAGTTCCCTTATGTCCTACATGTTCTTGCTACTGATTTGCATGACAGTTTTTTTTTTAACATTAGTGTTGAAGATCTGGCCTGAAATAGAACACCACATTAATGTATTTTGTGATTAAGTCAAGAGGGCAAGGAGATCACTGTTCCAGATTTAAAGGATGTTTGTATCAGAAAATAAAAAGGGTTTTCTATAGCTTAAGTAGAGATGTAAATCTTTCAGTATCAAAGTGCTAAACTTCTCAAGGGTTTGGCTCTAAGATTTGGCATTCTGTGAAATGAAAATACTTATGATAGATTTAAGTGTTCCAACAACATACTTGTACAGTAACTATATGAACTTTAAATGTACTGACAGCAATGCACAGTGGCAAGTTCAGTCTCGAGTTAGTGTTGATTGTTCCAGTTCAGTGGTAGCTGAAATCCCCAGTTCCTGTGCTAGAATCATAAAAGCAAAAGCTGAATGCTTAAATAAAATGGATGCTCAGTTCTAAATGAAGCATCAGTATCATGTGGATAATGTAACATCTGGAGTAAAGCTGCCAGCTTACCAGATGTTCTCATCATTACTAATGGCAGTGTTTTCCAAAAGTACCGATCATCAGTCCGTCATTGCACAGAACTGACATGAGCAGGCAGAATCAAGCACAAAATAGTGTAAGAAACATAAAATGTCTGCACACAACATGCACCAGATCTAAAATTCACGGGGAGGCATGCCCAAAAATTGATTCTTTGAGGGATATTCCGATACAGTGCATGCAGTGGGACAGTAAGCAGCACTGGCAGTGGCGTATATGGGAACATGCATCAGTAATGTTCTGAATCATGAAAAATTGAGACTGTGGCGTGCTCAGTGACTCACTACTGAGCAGTGCACTATTACTGTAAAACTGATTGGCTCAGTGCTGGTCTTAAAGCACAGGTCACTAAACAAGGATTATGAAAGAAGTCAGACTAAGTATTTTTGTTGGGTTTGCCTTTGCCACAGTAATTTTTACTTCCAAGCTTAGAACCCCAAAACCAGCTCTGTTGCCAAGTGAGAGTACAGCTGGCCTGAAGGATAACACCTAGCTAAGGGAACTCTAGGACATTATGCAAGGTAATGAGCACCCCAGGAGTTTATGTTGGGATGACTCTTAGAAAACCCCACTAGCATCATGTGAAAACTGTACCACGTAATACTGATAACAGCCAGCTGTACCACCTAAACAGGTAGGTTCTCTTAATACAACGTAAAAAGCAATTTCATTGCTCTCAAAAAGAATTCAGACAGGCAGAAGGACAGACTGCAGAAGAGCATCACATGATCCCAAGACAAGTGGTTAAGGCCTTGAAGGGATTTGTGTCTCAGGATGCCCTGACAGTAAGTAGAAGAACTGGTTCAGTGACTCAGAGGGAAGAGCCAAAACCTAATTCACCAACACCCATTCCTGGAACACTTCAAGCTGTGCTCCAGTACTTCAGATAGCAATTACAACTATCTTCTGCATGTGAACCCTGCATTTGAAATTCTTGCCTATTCCCAAAGCAGAAATTCTCTGACACTGTGATGTTTGTTCATGATAAATGATCAACATGAGGCAGGAAGAAGGATTTACTAGAAAATAAGGAGTTACTTGAAGCCACAGAGAAAGAAAGGAGGAAGAGACAATTTAAGGCAATGTTTCACTGGAACCATTTGGTTTTACCTGAGTTTTTCATGGGGAAATCAGTCTTCCTTTGCACTGTTGAAGGCAGCTCATTTATTCGCAAAGACAACTGGCGTTTAAAAGGAGACATCTTTTGGCTAAGGGCGGGGAAGCCCCTGAAAGACCCTTGCCTGGCAAGCTGTTCTATAGGGGCGTGCCGCCGTGGGATAGCGTGGGGGTTGCTCATTTCTTTATCCAGAGAGGCAGCAACTTCAGCAGTAGGAGAGGTTGGTGAGCCAGAAGAGGGGGCAGTATTGTTTGGTGCAGCACCTGGTGCTACTGTTTTCACTTCTGTTTCAACTGCTGGAGGAAACAGGGTGAGGTTAGAAAAGTAAAGCAAAATACTGTTCAACTGCCTACCTGTACTCCCATTAGTTTTGAAAAGAAACATTGCAGGAATCTGCATAACTAGTACTCTTGCAAATGAGTTTCTAATAGCACAGCAGAAACACAATTTCTGTATACCTTCATTGTCTTCACCATGTCACCTGACATACAGCCAAGCCCCACAGCTTTCTAAGGCAAGCCACTTCCTAGAAATGACAGCCTTACATATGTATTCTTTCCAGCTGTTCCTGAGATCCCAGCTCTAGAAGTACTTGCAATTCATTTAAGGTTTAAGGCTGAAAAATGTATTGTATATTTGAGACCTTTACTTCGCCTCACACAGAACCATGGACAAAATATTACTACAAACTGTATTAAGTGACTTAGGGTGGTGCAGCTCAGCAGCAGCAGGGAACAGAAGGAAGCTCTAGGACCCTCTTTTAAAAGCCACCCTTCCAGCCCTGCAGAATCAGCAGCAGCAGCCAAACACACTGCACAAGCTTTAGCAGGCCAAAGGCAGCAGCAGCAGGTTGGGCTGCAGCTCCCAGCTCCTCCAGGAAATACATTACACGTAGAGGGAAACGTGCTGCAAGGTAGATCCAGCCTCTGAGCTGACAGGCCTTGCTAACACCAGACACACTTGCAAGGAGTTCCTGTGTCACTTCTGTACTGATTTTAGCTGCAATGTTACCACCCAATCACAACTTATTTGCACTGGAAGCTCCTTCAGCTTAAAGTCAACTGCTTCATTTTGCATGGCTTTGCGTAGCACCACAATGCTCCTGTCAGATGGGCCTACTGGTAGAAATGTAGGATTAAACTTGGTTTAAATTATGAATCTTATAATTAGAATAGCAATGGGGATTTTTCCACCTCTAGGAAAATTCTTTCTCACTCATAAATGAATTGGTTTTGGGGGCAATAAACACAGCTCATCAACACAGAAGGACAAAAGGAAATCTCACTATCCTGGTATGAACTCTCATTTTACCTATACTGTTTTCCAAACGTTTTAGAAAAAGCAATGACTTTTTTTTGACACACCAGCAGAATAACTAAAAGTCTGGTAAAGAGAGGAGTCAGACTAGAGATTTCTGAGGAGCTGGAATGGTAGCAGGAACTAATTATGTTGTCTTGCAAGCTTCAGTACCCATGAGTTGCAGCTGCTCATTCAAGTGAAACTTTTCTAATCAGTCTTTCTTGGAAAGGATTTCACACACCTTCATTGAGTCAAGACTTTGACTCATGCCCTCAAGTAACAAAGGCCTTGTGTTTAAGCTTCATTTAGCACATTCTAAAACTAACGTATGGAAACAAGCAGATGGATGATGAAAACGAAGATTAAAGTTTTGCAATCAAGGGGCAGCATAAAACTTGCTGTGGAATCCTCTGAAACAAAAGTCAGACTCCACTGTGAAGCAGGTTATAAACAGTATTTATAATACTTATTTTTTGTTAGCTGTAGAACTCCAGGCTTTGGAATAAAATTTGAGTAAGAAGTTCTTTCACTTAATTTCAGAACACTTTATCTCCTCTCAAATCAGTTAGTTACAAATTTTGAATGTAATTAATAGTCAAACAGCTGTGTGTTTTATGGGGAGGGACTGGTTATTCTGGATTTTTTTTGGAAAGCACTCTGTGATTGATCTGTTCTTCCCTCATGCGGTATAACTCTATACATATACTCTGTATCCCGCCTTAAAGATCAAAATAACAATACAATATTTTCTAAGAAAAATGCATATAATTTTCTGTTCATTTACCATAAGCATTAGACTACATAAATGATTACTTTGTGTCTGGCAAGCTTGTTGTTTCTTTTTAACAATTTTCTAATAAGGCTTTTATTATGGTACCAACAGTGTTCTCTGCCATAAAGCAGGCTGACAAAACAAGGCAGAAGCAGCTTTCACATATGAAGCCACTTGCACCTTTTCTAGGAGACGTGGGAAAATGCTGAGTGAATTTGGGAGCATTTTTCATCTTGTGAACTGACAAGGGTCTGCGAATATGATCTGAACACAGTAAGGTTCAAGAGGGGGAATGCTGTAAGGACGTTAAGCTTCAATCCTTGCAGAGGCCTCAGTGCTGGCTCTGCTCGCTACAGATGATTGTTTAAATTGCATCCCGTACCTTTAGCATCCGGCATCTGTCTCATAATTTCCTCTCTCTCTGCTTGTTCAGTAGCTGTAGTGACCCTGAATGACCCCTCTCTAGTGAATGTGGTTCTGCTGGCATCAAAGGTGGCAGTCACTCCACACTCCTTCTCTCGCTTCTGCTTTCGCTCCAGGCATGCTGCAAATGCACAGCCCACGGCGTGACTCAACCTTTCCCCCTGCACAAGACAACATTGCATCACACGGTGACTGGAACAGGAACATACATGTGCTTCAAGCACCACAAACTGATAACCTGCCTTTACAAGATGGATCTAATTAAGGCATTAAAGAAAACTATTTAAATTGTATTTTGGCCTTAAACCTGGTACATAAATACACCCAACTACTAATGCACAAGCCATGTTCAAGAAAGCCACCCAGGAATGAATGAGATTGTTGGATGATCTGTTTAGTTCAACTGCTACTAAGATGCCAATGCAATAACGTGCCTGCACCGATCCCTTGCCTCTAGATACATCTGTGCACAAAGAAACTCTCATGAAGCCGTCTTAGGGTGTAAGTCCTGAAGGACAGGTAAGTGCTACTCTTGGAGAAAGTTTACAGAGGGCTCAGGGAGACACTACCCTTGTGTGCACCTGTGAAAGTTAAAAGTACAGTGGTGACTACTCACACCTCTTAATAGTCCTGACCAAATGCACCAGTTAGTTAGGAATGCCTAATGAAAAGCACTTCCATTATTCACCAGGTCAAAAGAATCCACTATCCAATAACTGTAAAAAGGAAATTCAAGTCGGAGGAAGTCCAGCAACCCAGCTGATAACAGCTGCTACAGTTGAATCAGAGGCAGTATTGCTACCAGTAGCTCAACTCATCTATCATAATCAGTAGGTGAATTGACCTGTTATTCATAGATGAAAACGGAAATGTTCCAGCTCTAACACAGTTTTACTGGGAATTTCTGACGTCACTGTTTAAAGAAAAATGATAAATTACCAAGCACCATTGCTCTGAACATGCAGCTCTGGGGAGTTCACGCAGTGAATTTGCATGAGGTTTCAAGCACTTTGTATAATATAGGCAGGATTCAACAAATAGCAGAGAGAAGAAAAGGCCAGATCAGGGAGTTAAATAACTTACCTAAGTCTACACAGCAAGAAACATTTGTGTCACTCAGAAGCAAATAGAATGCTAATTTAATTCAGTTTAGCTCCATCTCTTAACATTCAGATGACTTTTCATTCAAGATAACATTCACATACAAGTTGCTGCATTCATAACCAGTCTGTATTTACTCACTATGATTTTATCCTGGAAAAAACTGTCATTGCTGTTTCAGTTTTTGGCTGTAAACATTTTCAGATGAGAAAATTTTCTGTCTATTCTTAGAAGAGTAGTTCCCTTCTGGTGGAGATTATCTGAGGCTGACTGCACTCCTTTCACACACAGGCTGAGCAGCATTTCCCTCCATAAGACAGCACCACAGAAGGATGGCAAATAATTCGGATACAGGGAATTAGAATTAAAATAATTTTCAAGGACTAATTAATATCTGGAGTCAAAACATACTGCAGTATTCCAGGTACTCAATTTTTCTGCCCTTTACTTCTAGCTAAGAGCTGGGAGAACTGGACACACACCATACTAAACTTACCGTGTCCTTCACAGCCATAAAGCAGTGGCAGATCCAGCGTCTCGTTGTGCCATCTCGGCAGATGTATGAGAACGCCCGGTCAAAGTTCCTGTCTGGTGCGCAGAAAGAAACCTTCTCTATTGTCTGATCAACTATAAGATCCTAGAGGGAAGAAATTCCCCCCACAATAAAAGAATGTGAGGAAATACGGCCAAACACTTGAACAAGTCATTATCAGTAGTAATTGCACAAAAATGAGTTATACTAAAAAGGGGATAACCTTATGTGGCTCTAATTATCTGTCATCAGTCACCATTTGGAATCTGTTCCCAGGATGAAACAAAATGAAGAGATGACATTCTCCACTAGCCATCTGTGGCAGAGGTGTGCCAAAGCACCACTTGAGAATTTAGGGACCCAATGAATTCCTATGATCTCCCCTCTAGACTATGGAGGCACGTTATTTTATTTGTACAGCAGCTCTGTAGTCTTGCAACCAGAAAGTCTTCACTGTGGTTAAAACACAATGCTGAGGGGAGAGGTCTGCAAGTGTGAAAAGGTCTAGCAGCTGCTACATAAAGAGCAAAAACTCATCTCCCAGCCAGCTAAGCAGGGATGCAAGAGAAAAGCACCAGCAGCATTGGAAGTACCAAACGCTCCCTATTTAATCCCACAGATGGGAGAAGTGTTTCTAAAAAGGAGATGGTAGTTTAAGATTATGCCATCCTCATTAAAAATTAGTTTTTCAATATTTTTTCCAAATTACTTCATTTGGTTGGTGGCTAGTACTTGGCACCTCTGCTGATGTATTCAACCACCAGGAGGCAATAGTTTATTTTATTTTTAAATTCTATACTTTTAATTACCTCCAGAGTCTGCACAACTTATTAAAATTCAATTTGAAAATACTGCATATGTGCAGCAACATTTCTAAAAATAATACATGTATTATTACTTTTAAATGAGGCAATCAGTAGACTGAATTAATTCACACCAGTATGTTTGTATTAGAAACTGAATTCTTGAGAGACAGCAACTTTAGCTCTGATGAACCATACCACTACAGCAGCCCTGGAGAAGTCTAACCACAAGCAGATATTTGACAAGCAGTTGCACTCCAGAGGGATATGAATTACCTCTGCCTGCCAGTGTTGGCTTGGAGAAATCATCTTTTAGGTTGAAAAAAGTAAATGTTAATTGATATGAATATAAAACAAACTATTTCAGACTGACAAGAGTTAAAACTGTTCTCATAGCCATGCCATCTTTTAAAATACTAGAGCACTTGTAGTGAGTAAGCTTAAAGCTCTTATTTCTAATTGCCTACATCTACATAAAACCAAGAATCATTTGCTCTTACTTGGACACAGGTGTCCTGGTGGTACACAATGTGCTAATTCATAATAAAAAATTGTAATTTCACAGTTTAAAAAAGCTGCAAAACAATCCAGAATCATGCCTCAAATATAGCAGTTTTCCACTTCAGACCAACATCTTAGATATTAAAGATTATTACATTTGATATATGCAGTTACTGTTTAGTTTGAGTCTAAAGGTACAATCTCCCTATTTAATTTACTCTCTTCATTGCATTTTTGGAAGCTCTTGTTCATTCAGATGCATTCTAGGATTTGGATGCACTGAAAATTATATTGATTAATATATATATACTATATTGATTAATGTGAGTTTGCCTATGCATTACCATTGCAACCTTTTGCAGTGGTGCAGAACAAAGTCCAGGGATTCTTCAAGTTCACTATCAAGAGAAGTTATCAGGAAAACAACAGCAAATGCAACATAAAAATATTCCAAGCCTGTGCTACACCTGCCACATTTTATAAATTATAAAATGTGTCCTGAGAGTAGTGTGGAATTAACTGGGAAAAAAATTAGCAGGTGTACATATGTTTACAAAACAATAAATTATTAAACTAAACTACACACTTCAGTCTTCCTTTCAAATACCAACATTTGCAGTAACATAAAGATTGGTGTCCATTTAAAGATATAGCACATACATTATTATAGAGAGATTTAAAACTTTTGCCCAGGGAAATCTAACCTTTGTTTTTTCATCTACAACTCTGAGTCCATCCGCCGAAACCCACAGGACTGCTTTGACGGCTTTCTTCCCAGACTTTCAAGAAAAGAAAAAAAAAAAAGGAAAGAAAAAAACAAAATAAAACAGTTTTACGCCATCGGCCGATTGCTTCCCGCTTCCCCTCTCCAAGAACTATAACACTGAGTGTAGATGAAGTCCATGGTCAGTAGGGTGCCCAAAGCTCAATCCAAGTTGCAAAACATTAAGAGAACCAAGCCAAAGCCAGTATTTCAGAAACAGCACGTCGTGGGGATGGGGAGAGGGCACAGGACAGGTGAGGCAGAAATAAGGTGTACATCCACTGACAGTAAAGAATTCAAGACTGACCAAGTGGGTGAAGAATTCCACTAGAGTCAGAAGACACTCATTCATAAGGAGTTACACCACAGGTAGCTTCTTCAGCACAAGTTTAAACATAGGAAAATTCTTACCTGATATTTCCACCAGCCCTACCCTCTGCCCCAATAGTCACATGGCAGAATCATGGCATCACCTTAAACCAGTGTTAAAAGCACCCCAAAATCACCAGTTACTGTGTAGTTTATTAAGCTCATAAGCTTAATGCTAAGATCAATCACCCAAATGTGTTTCATTAATTTATTAAGAGCTAAATGTCTAATCTTGGGAAAGAGGTATAAAAATAGGATTTCTTAACCCTTTGGTGTGTATCTTGAAAAAGCAGTGGTGTGTGGCAGGCGGATGCAGCAGAGAGCAGTCTGGCTTTTAGCCAAAACCTGACTGTGGGAACTTTCAGCTGCCGCAAGCTGAGGCTAAGTAAAAGTGGGAAATACAGGAAGGCTTCAGGAGCCATTTAAACTACAGATTCTTTCTAGGCTGTTTACTTTTCAAGGGAAAGTTACAGAAAACAGTATAAACACAATATTCTTCTGAAGCTAATTCATTGAAAAGAAAACAGATCAACATAATTTTACTGCTGGTTACAGAGAACTACTACTAACAAAATAGTATCTTTTTCTTAGCATGTCACTTTAATTCCCAATCCCCCTACTTTAGCCAGTTATTAAAATATTATCTCCATGTGTTTTGAAGCACGGGGTTTACATAGTTTGGGGCTGCTAATGGCACCCACCAGAAAACACTGCAGGGAGTGAAGAAAGCAACAGGGGCAAAAAAAAAAAGATGAAGGGGTTTCAGCTAGTGGCTTCAAGCTAGAATTGCAACTACTTTATATAATTTTTTAATAGTTTACTGCAGATGTATATACTTTATATTCTTACAGCAAGTAACAGAACAAGAATACATTCTGGCATAAGCTACTGCATGTTCCAAGTCTGCAACACCAATTTTAACATTGTAAGAATGAAATATCTTGGAGTGAAAAGTCTCCAATTAAATCACATTGGTTTCATTCTACAGAGAAAGCAGCAAGTGTGAAGAAAGAGGTGCTGGCAGAACTTCTGTTTGTTTTTTGGGGAGGAACTATCTGTCCCGATTTCGGAAGCAGCAATGACATCCTGAGCATTTTCAAAAAGCTTGGTGAGAACAGAGAATGGCACTGACTTGCACAGAAGAGCATTTAAAGAAAGAAAGAGAAAATAAGCATAGCATGAAAGCAAGCTACAGAGAAGTGCTTGCAGAAGCAAGTTTCTAAATGACCATCCAGCCTGTTGGATACCCCAGAGAATGTTTAATTTAGATTCTGGAATGCCTAATGGAAAGAGTGCAATTCACAACAGAAGATATATGTAAATTTACCACATATGTGTAAGAAAATATTGCAGCATATAAAAGTCACTTCTAATATTTTGTTTTAAAAGGCAGTATCAATAGTCACAAAACATAGTCTCTATTTTCAATGCTCAGCTAGCTCCCACAGCCTGAAAGTACCTATTAATTCCAAGACAAATAGTTTGTAGAGGTCTGTCTCCTTGAACTGTTTTAAAAAGAGTATCAATTTTTTATAAGTTTAAAGTCTTAAAAGTCTTTATTTCAAGCAAATACAAACAATCAAGTGAAGATAATGCCTGCAGGGAACTATTTGGTCTAGATTGCCATCATCAGATTAGGAGACACACATCTTTCCCCAGCAAACAATAAAAACCTTGTCCTTACAGAAACTGTGAATAGTTCCTGAAGTTTGTATTAAAGACAAGTTTAACTCGGCTGGGTACTTCACAAAGCAATGCTGACCCTCAGCAGAGCTACTCCTCATCCGCTATTTTACCAAATGAGGATTTAGAAATAGCTAACACATGGAACTCCATGTTTCTCAGAATAAAATGAAAAGGCTGAAGAGCTTTCTAAGCCCTCTTTTCCCACTGAAACATTAGGTCCACATGCAAGATAACCAATGATGGGTTTGCTACACTAAGAGAAAAAGAAAACCCACTTTCATCTCCCAATTCCTTCTTCTAGATTTATGGTGGATGCAGTGCTTTGAAAGGGCTTATCCTTACAGTTTATACCCCAAACCCACTGCTACTACTGCTGGACAATGAATTATTTTTACGTCTACTGAATTTTCAGCTTATCTGTGCCTACCAGTGATATATAAAGGAACACACTCATCCAAATGAGTTTCTACTGGATATACAAATCAAAGTACTACTCCCTTATGGGTGGGATATTGCCAAGTAAACTGTGATTACAGAGTAGATAGGAGCATTTGCACTATTGGCACATACTGGACAAAGATCAGAGCAGCTGCGAGACACTGCACGGGAAGTGAACTCCAACACAGGATCGCAGCTTGTGTAACAAATACTGGGAGCTACAGGCAACTCCAAACTGAACAATTTAAAGCAAGCAGCCAATATCTGCTGCAACAGGATGGTCTGACATGTTGCTACCAAGGGACTCATCTAGACATCCAGATCAGTAGCTTGTCCTCATATTCTAGAGCTTTTAGATGACAGCACTGCCTGAGGAGAGCCACGTGTTGCATGGACTCCCAGGAGCCTGATTTGTCAGTGCTGAGTCAGCACCGATTAAAACCTCACTGCCCAGCACTTGTGGGGAGGTCAGTTATCTGCTCCAGCACAAGATTCATTACCTGGACTCATTTCAGAGTCCTCAGACATCTCCAGGAGGACGGGTGGGCACTCATCCTAACACACAACGAGGCCGGAGGATGAAGCAGGTCCATGGCAGGTTGGGCACGATGGAAACCTCACTGACCAACTGGCAGTGCCCCAGAGATGGGCATCCACCAAACTAGAAGTAGCTGCTTTGATACCTTACTATACTGTAAGGTGGAAAACAAAGTATTAAGGATGCCAGAACAGAAGTTGCCCAAAATGCATTCTAAAAATACTTTTACTTTGTTGCTAGTATTTCTGCCTATTATATTTTATTCTATCCTGGGACTTAGACATGGCTCTAAGATGTACCTGGAGTCTGAGGTATATATAAAGAAAATTTTTCATTTCAGACTCTGTATAGAACATTGTGTGATGAGAAACACACACACTCCATGGAGGCAAAACATGAGAAAGATCACCAAATCTGTCTTACTACCCATTAGAACAGAAAACCTTTAGTTTTGAAAGGAGTTGCCTAAAAAGGCAGCTTATTTGATAACCGCAAAAGCCTAACCTGGAGCTATCAACAGACATCTCATTTTTATTTAAAGCTGAAAAAAAGTATTTTCAATACTAACCACTTGAACATTTCCACACATAAATCCATCATTTTTATCTTTTACAAGGAGAAAAATATGGACAGGGAAAGCAGCAAACATGTCTAGACTGACTTTTTGAAAGCTGCTAGTGTGTTTTAAATAGCTCTGCAGTTTGGAATATTATACTAATCCCAATGCAAGGCATTTGGGCAGAAATTATAGATGAGACAGCCAAAATATATTAGAGTCATTAATAATTGAGGAATACTAATAAGAGAACAGCTGTCCCGTTTTCTGCAGATTTCCCTAGATGTGAGCTCCTGTTGTAGGCCAAAGCTGTAGTAAAGGTACTGCCATAGTGGAGCTGTGGGGATATCTAAACACTATGGATTTAGGTGGTTTCAGTGCTAATTAATGAAATTCACAGGCTGAAGTAGAAGTAGGTCCTTCTTTGTCAAAATATTATAATACAAGAGAAAGGAAATCTAAAATGCTGTGGCAAAGTACTAGACTTCATTAAATATCAACCAAGATGTAATAGGGAAGATGGCATATGTAATAATTTAAAAAGTCAAAGAAAGACTTTTACCTAAGTGCTATGCAAATACCTTTTCTTTTACATCTTTGCTTTCATGTGTATCCTAACACAAGCTAGTACCAACAGGCAGAGAGAAAACTAACATCTATTCAAGTTGAGGTGGCGGCTGTTTGTTTTCAGTTTAGCACTTTGGGTCCGATCTTTCTAGATTCCAGCTCTAAGATTTGATTTGCGCACAGGACTGTTCTCATTAATCTGACAGATCTGCCATCTACTGTACTTTAGCCCCTCACCATCACTACACTTTGGATGTGTGCTTTCCCAGATCATAGGAAGAAACCAGAACTGGAGAAACAGACGTCCCTGTGTGACATGCATCACGATCTGATTGAATGGTGAAAAAGGATCAGCTGAAAAAACATGACTTGCTCTCCAAGCAAAGTCAAAACCAATCCATGACCAGAGAATAATATGCTTCAAAAGACACCAGCATGTATGAAAGTCACAAACCTGTTAGTTTCTATTTAAGCAAAGTTTCATTTTATAACAAGATACTTCAGAAGCCACTATCTTAGATTAACTCCATATGAAAGCTGGATTTAAAGGTTTTACAGGAGTTTTAAACACACAGGTAGGAAACAGATGAGAGGTAAAAGAGAGAGAGGTCTTTCTGCCTTGCAGAAAAGTAGACAGCAGGAATAAAACCACCCAGCCACCAGTACAGCACATTCTTAATAAGGACAAAGAGTTGCTTCCCTTCTTATCTAAGACATGGTGTTTGTGAAAACAAGAGCAACGTAGAAACTGTAGACTGAGCTGAAATTAGGAAAACATAGTAGGTGAATGCCTGATCTCATCTTCATATACCTTTGAATTAGGACTGTGCTCCAAAAAGGAAGGTTTAAGAGATGGCACCAATGCTAACATTTGGGGACTAATTCAAGCTGCCAGGCAGCTGAGCATGAAGCACTTACAAAGCACAGACCTCAACTGTTCAGTAGGTATTTGCCCAGGTGATGTAGGCTGGCATAAGCTTAAGGGTTAAAACAGAAAATTTTCTTTTTTTTCAGGAACACCAAATCACTTCAGAACACTGAATTTCTGCTACAGTGCACAGATATTTAAGTTTCTGTTTCAGGTTACTTTTGAAACCACATTCTTTGTTTGATCAAAATATTTCCAAGTCTGTTTTAGAAGCAAATATTCTGAAATGGATTAAGGAACTCTCAATACCCTGATTTTATGGCAGTGCTATACCAGGGATGTAACTCCTTATAGTGCAAGCACAAACAAGGCATTAAACTTACTTTTCCAAAGAAGCCTTTGAAGAACTTCCTTTCCTGGAGGAACAGGGGGGACAAGTCGAGCGCTATTACTGTAGGTAGCTAAAATGTCCCAGGGTTTTCAAACCAACAAGCACACACAAGAATAGGGTTTGGAGGGAAAGGAAGGGGGTTTTAAGAGTTATCCATGAGAAGGTGCGACAGGCAAATGTGAAAATAATCCCATGAAAATGCAGATCAAAGGGCACACACACAATTCTAATGAGCTACTGCCCTGAAATTGGTGGAAAGAAGAAAACCTCAGCCCCAATTTCATGCAAAGTGGTTACTTTATTTTCACTCTCTCTTGTTTAGTCCCTTTTGGTTAGGTTACAAACCAAACTTGGCAGCAGACGTGGTAGTTAAACAAGTAAAACACTGTACAGGTTCTTGTGAAATGCAAAGTTCCAACTCCAGAATTGCAGTCAAGTTTGCTCTGTATTGATCACTCTTCCCCAAAGCAAATGTTCTGTATGGTGGAGAAGCATATATGGCTGATATAAAGCAGGGGTAAGTACTGCTGCATTTTATTCCATTTGTTTGTTGCTCTGGTTTACATCCTACTCTTATGCTTCACATCTTATGCAGTCTTCTCTGAAGAGCAAGGAATTTCATCTTAACCTTGTGGTGAAACTAAAATACAAATGAGACCCCTTTCTCTTTCTCGAAAGCCTTCCAAGGCTTTATGCAATATTTATACAAATACTAGTTATTCATCCTACAACTCTGAATTGATTGGTTGAACAGCCTTTAAAATCAGCTCAGGCAGGCAGAGACAGTTAGGCAAGTGCAAAGATACCAAAAGCTGAACTACAACTTCCTAAATTTCTTCAGGAAAGCGATTATACCGATTGCCCAATCCTCATTAAGAAAAAGCCAGCACACAATTTTAAGCATATTTGCATGCAGTTTAGTTTACTAGCTTTATTTTGTTACCAGACTATGGAAAGTAAACTACATGAGAGAACACTTGACCAGGCCTGGTGCTCTGCGAGCACAGCCACGTGCTGCTCTGCGTTTGAGGGAAGCCGATGTGAAGCACTGACCTGTTCCTGCTATCTTTCCAAATTGCTTCACTTGTAAGAAAGCTCTGCTAGAGCAGTAATGAGGAGGAGGTGGAGAATTGCAGAAGAGACAGGGAGTGTCTCTGTGACGGCCCCTGACCCCACATTTACACTGTGCAATTCCAACCTGTTCATCACTGATACTATTATATTAGAAGTATTGCCACAAATAGCCTGAGGCAGTGTCTGGAGAACTGATTGATAAACAAGGTTATATTTAAATCAAAGCTATGGTTCTGACGCAAGCCAACAAAAGCCAGGAAACACCAAGTTAAGGAGGGAGTGTCAATCTCAACTTCACATTTCCTGGCCCCGCTGGTGTGTCCCTCTCTGCCCAATGTAAGGACAGAACATTTTACCAAGTATCTGTAACATATTTATGTTATATACAGCTCAGACACTGTATAAAGAACATCTCCAAGCTCAGTCAGCTGAAAAGCTTAAGAATTGTTGGAGGCAGGAACAGTTATGTATTTGGACAGGATATGCTGAACACTAGGAAGGGAACTAATGAATTAATCACAATGCAGTGTACATAATGAGAAGGGGTTGGATGCTGCTGCCAAGTTGAGCAATGACTATTGCATTACACTAAATAACAGCTTTTTAAAGACAGCAAAAGCTAAAGAGATTCACCAGAAGCTACCTCATTTTTAGGTAATGGTTAATTTTGCTCTCAGAAAAATGCTTGTTAAATAAGATTATTTTTTTAATAAACTAGACAAGGTTAATGGAAAAGGCATCATGCAAAATGGGTTTTAAACAACACTAAGTTAATGTAGTTTAGAGATAACTAATGCATTTTTAAAAATATTAAATTATGTCTCTTTACCTGCTAAAACAAGAACATATATTAAAACAAATGCATAATTTAAAACAAAAAGTGGCAAGTTAGAAACCAATACTACAAGCTAAAGCTGATTTAAAATCAAAATATGACATGAGAGAGTACACTTTTTTCATATGATGTTCCCACACCTGAGTCAAATGCACTTAAGGCCCTTAAAGTTACTTTCCAGTTGGCACTAATATTTTCAATTAGGTGAAATGGTTCTGAAGAAACCATTTAGAGCTTCATGTCCATCTACAAGAATCTTATCAGATATTAAAACTAGCAATATATCTCTACTACGGCAATAATGCGAGTTACATTGGTAATATTATTTTAAGGGAAAATGCGAGTTCTGTTGATAATATAAACCCATGTTAATAATAGACTAATAGCTGAATACATGGGTTTCTGATCTATTAATGAGACTGTGATGCCATTTCATCCGATAGAAAAGTACAGTATTGTTGGTGTGCAGTTTCAGAGCTAGAAAACTGTAACAACAGAGTACAGTGTGGATGAGGGATTCTTGAGCTAAAAGTGGCTTCTTGTACTCAGTTGTCAATTAAGCAATGTCTGAATAAAATGCTCACCATCAACTGTTTGCAAGTTCTGCAAGATGCAGTGCTCAAAAAACAATTACACCACACTAAAGGAGCAGGCAATAAAAAAATCCCCAAAAGGTTATTTCCCACAATAAAGAGACAGAGATATTTGTTTGCATCTTTTCTTTCAAAAAGCAAAGCAGTAATTAAACTATTCCTAAAGTCAAGATTAACACTGTTCTATATTCTTCTTAGCAAATTCTATAAAATGTTTTAAAATCCAGTAAACAGTCCTACAAAAGAACAGTCTTCAGTTCCCCAAATGAATTGCCAACTGTTGTACAGCAAGAATTAAGAGGCAAAAATGTATCTATTAAAATAAGAAAAGACAGACAGAACTTAATTTTTGGAAGCTACAGGATACAAATATTTCAACAATTCTAATTTTTATTGACTGGATTTAGAAAACCTACACCTTACCTGTAGAGAATAAAGTTTAAAATAGACCACGTACACTTCAATGTCATTTAATCACTTTAAAAGTGAAGTCCAATTTCCCTTAAGCTAGTCTTTCAGTTTGAGCACTGCAGCTCAAGCTTGTAATTCTTTCAAAACCAAGAGAAAGCCCATCAAAATAACTACGTACTGTGAAAGCAAGAGACTACCTGAAGAACAAACTGTTTCCTTACCACATTCCTCCCATGCTGAAATATCACCCAGTGTTTCGCTTCTGCGAAATTAAGAGAGTGTCTTGTACAGAAAAGAGCTTTCAGGAATGGTGATGTCCTAAAGAAATGCCCCTGGTTTAAAACCTGTGTGGCTGGGGCAGAGAGGCAGGGCTTGAATTGCAGTGAGCAGCTCCAAATGAACCTTGGATCTGACAGGGTCTAGCAACTAAAGCACACAAAGTAGTTTCAGTCATTTGAATCTTCCTCTTGGGGCCCAAAGAGAATTTCACCTCTACTCAACTTCCAACACTGACAAAGGAGACAAATAGCAATTGTAAGAGATGCACACTTGTATCTGGTGTGCATATACACATCAAACAGCAGAAGAAATCAAAATTATCTGAAGAAAAATATTAATTTAAGAGAATGGGCAAATTCCCACCATCCACAATTTGGAATAATGACATAACATGGAATAGGGAAACTTAACTATTTACTTCCAGAAAGTGCTGACCAACTGTAAAATTTAGATATCCAAGTCTGACATTTGAATCAATAATTCAGGTGATCAAGAATCACAATCCTGGAAATCCAGATTCCAGAAGAAACTGGATGCTATGCTTTTACTATGTCTCATTAATTATAGGCTTAGCTACACTTAGCTGTGGACTTCTAAGATTTTTATAAACTAGAGAACAGCTACTTAATAGCATAGCTCTGCAGGGAAGAGAATGAGAGAAGTTGCATAAAGTAGATACTGCAATTTGGTGTGCTAACAGAAAGTACTCAGAGAATAAAAATCAGAAAGAGACAAAAACGGATGCAACTGATTATGCGGTCAGTACTTGCACTTTTAGATATGTAAACTAAATCCACAGAACAAGGAAACTAATTTTTATTTTGTGTGGCCCTTTTTAATAAAAATCAATCACTAATCGCTGTGGACTGAATGGGAACAGATGGGATGTGGCTTTAACAGGTTACTATACATTAGGTGAGAAAGAAAAGAATGAAAAGACTTGATTTTAATCAGAGCACTAAACCAATTCACAAACTTTACAGCACAACAGAAGGCAGAAAAGATAACCTATAATCCTCTGCTGTGTGCTAGGAAGAAGGGATAAACAGATTTAGATGGAAGCCATTTGAACTCTCAAACTTGGTGAGGAAAGAAAAGGGATGTCCAGTGGCACATATCTTAAGTCAGCAAAAGTGCAGAAGAAGGGTTTGACAGACTTGTAGTAATCTTGTTGAGCTGTAAGTATATGAGGGTTTCTTCCACTAAATGCATACTGAAGAATATAAAAGAATATAAAAACATATAAAAGAAGTGATGACAAGGCTTGCAGTTCTCTATCTCTATTCAAAATTCAAATTTTTCATGTCCTTTCTCCTGTTCTTTTCAATGATGTTAAAGCCTCAGCTCCTTGACAGACTGATCAATGCCCTTCTAGAGTTTGCTGTTTCCGCAGGATTTTGTGGTATTATTACTGCAGGAAAGAGATGACAAGACCTCTTCAAATGAGCCACAGAAATACAAAGAGCTTTGAACGAGTGCCATTTACAGGAGCAAACGTTCACAGAAGCCAAACTAAGAGCAGCCCACTTCATGACATATCAGAATTAGGCAGCCTTCAGGCCACTTTGAGCAGATGCAAGCCAGATTATTTCATGCATGACTACAATGTTGCAGTGCATTAGAAAAAAAAGCATCCTAAAACAAGTAATATTTTGTATAATAATGGTGAATTAAGTCACTATTAAAGTGGCAGGCAACAGAGGGAAAGAGAGAGAGGGGGAGAAGAAAAGAGAGAGAGGGAGAAGCTGTTAAAAAACAATGGTTGAAGTCCCATGTGGGTACCAACTTAGCCTGAAAGGTCACAGAGAATTTTTACACATTTGTTTTGCAAATAGTTTCTGCAAGTATAAAGAACAGTTGTAACTCTCCCTCTCATCATCAGATTAGCACATCCCCCCTAGAGCAGCAGTGCTCTCAAACTGGCCAACTGTTACTCCTAACATGGGTCAAAAGTTCAGTCTTTAGCTGGAACACTGCTGCCGAACAGACCTTTTCCAGTAACACAGCCCCACTGCCAACTTTTTCATTAAACAAATATACATACAGATTTCAGCCTCTTCACAGCATCTTCACAGATATGCATTCCTCTGGATTCATCCACTTCGACGTGTCCCAAGTACTGCAGGAAAAAGTATGGGGAGAAAAGCTTAACAGCAGCTCCTTAAACTCCCTGGGTTTTGATGAATCCGAGCTCTGAATTCATCTCAGTACAGCTGATGTGATAGACATTACCAGCATTTTGCCAGCCTTCTTTTGAACCTGCATTTGAATGTTTGACTGTGTACATATATGGGGGCACCAGCATCAGGAGAACAGCATAATACAATTAGAAATTTTGAGGGAAAGACAGACTTTCCTTACTCAGGGGAAAATATGTAATTGAAAAGTATTGAAAAGTGTATTTTCCTGCTTATTCATCATGAGCTTTAGTAATTTTTTTTTACTAGCATAACATGAAAACCTTACATCAACATAGAGATGATGGTGAATAAATTATTTTTAATAATGATAAATATATTTAGTATTGAAAACCGAATTACACTACACAGTAAGATGACCAAATATTTTTGAATGTTAATGTCCACATATGAGAAATCTGCCCACTACCCCCTTTTTTTAAATTGAAAACCAAAATTGTTTATCTTCATTACAACAACAGGCTGTTATGTGGACACTGAGACATTCATCATTCTTAAAAAGAGGGGGTTAAAAAAAACCCCCAAAAACAACAAAACCAAACCTGTTTTCAACATATTCATCTCACCAAGCACTACTTAAAAAAAAACCCCTAGCTACACATCAGCAAATAGAAACTTCAAGCTTCAAAGCTTTTAAATTTACAACCCAGAATATTAGTCTATAGAGGAAGCAATTACAAGAAATACGTCAGAGTGTAGTGTTCAGGGTACTATGGATAGTTTAATTTTACACTCTACCTTTTAGCTTTAATTTTTCCAATTTCCCTGCCTTTTCCAATCATAGTTATTTTTGATAGTGAAAGGAAGTGTTCTCTCAGAAAAATTCATATCCTTATTCAAAGTACTTAACTCTTGAAGAAAACAAGAGAAACTATCAAAACCTTTCTGAAGGTTTGTAATAAGAGCTATAGGTGAAACAAACTTTCCCCAATTTACTTGCCACTGTATGCAATTTAGCATTTAGATTCTAGGCTAGCTAGAGAGTGAATAAGTGGTTTTAAAATATCAGAATCAATGCTTGTGTCACTTAATGCAATAGTAAACCCAAGTTTAACAACATATTAAGAAGTTGCACTCTATAACAGACTATTCTGCCATGAGTCATTTCAAATCTCTTAGATTTTCCTTCATTAATTAGGATAGTAGACTTAGCTAGGTAGACAAAAAAACATTTCACTCACAGCACCATATCAAAGTACCTTTAGATTAACAGATTCATCTATATGGAGAAAATCAAGACGGTTTCAAGGATTTAAAAGAAATTGGAAAGTTGAGGTTTTTTCATGCAAGGCAAGATGTTCTAAAAAAGGAGGCTCTAGATATCATTAAGCTGCTGAAAGATTTAAAATATCTTAAGTGACAGAGAGCTTTAGCATTAAATCTCACTATGCGGCATTTTTTTAAATGGAGTTAAATGTGGATGGAAGAATTCTGGAAGAATTTCATTTAAATCGGCCCTCACAGCTGGAGAACAGCTTGAAAAATAAATTGCACTGAAACTAGAAGGTAAATAAAAGAGATCTGACTCTTTAGAGCTTTTTTAAAAATGAGCTCTGTGAGGCTGAAGCCCTATAATTGAATGCTGGAGCTGCCAAAACCGCAACTGTACTCCCTCAGTTGAGCTTGCTGAACACTTGTGCAAGATCTTCATTTCTCCAGAACACAAAGTGGAACATTTTAATCCTAAAAATACACAAACAGTAACAACTAAAGATGCAGTTACTATGTGTCTGGAAGTACATATGTACATCAACGACTACTCGGTTGTGCCATGACTTCTCTGGGAGCAAGCAATTCCAGAGATGCTGAATTCTGTTGCACATATTTGTCATGAGAAAGTTTTGGGTTTGTTAGCTTCTCTTTAAGAAGAGAGTGATATAGACAGGAACAAGACTGAGGTCTATACTGGACAGAAAAAAAATATGTGTAAGGGATGAACCATCTAGTTTGCATGACCATTTGTATCATCCATATAAAAGGGCAACTCTCAGATTTCCTGACCTATCTGCACATCTCATTTACTCCAGTGTAGCCAAAACGCTTCCAGCTGAAGATTCAAACCATTCAGCCCCTGTACTTGGCAACCTGCCTTTTGCTTGGAAAAGGAAGAAACAGAGCAGGGTAAATATTGCCTCATGTCACACTGCAAAACAGACAACCATTCTCCCCTGTGTTGCCAAACCTCTATTCAAGTCCCATGCTCCAACTTTCAGCAATCAGTCATGCCACTGCTGCTGGAGACGGCAAGTTTAGCTGCAGTTTTCAATACTGCGTCCACACCCGTGAATGGAGACATTATCACACATATCAAGTGCATCTATCCACACCAAAAGGGTACAATCCACAGACCTCACTGAGCATCAATCAATTCTGAATTATAAAATAAATTACACTGTCACACAATACTTCTTTATGATATAGAGGACAAAAGGCGCTTTGTTTGCATTTACATGTTACACTTTTAGCCCTTCATAAAAAAAGAAAAGAAACTTGTTCTTGCCACTGCACCAGTTCTGCAGAAACCAGAAGCTCATCATTATCACTGGTGTTGAACATTTTACAGGCAATTTCAAAATTCTTCTTGCTTTGGTTTTTTCTTTTTCTGGGATGGAGTGGTGGTGTGATAATTCCTTATATGTGCCAATATACTTTTCTTTCTTGTAAAAATAAATTTTAAGTCTATAACCAGAATGCTGTGGTCCTCTTCTTTTTATAGCCACACGTCCCTTAAGCAGCAGGTCCCCTTCCAAGCCTTCAAGCTTCTTTCTAAAAATTTTTCCCCCATCAGTCTGAGAGTAGATATACATGGCTCCTGTATTTAACCAGTGCTACAATATTTATCTGGCTTTTAATGGATTGTAATCAAAGAAAAAATATTTTCTCAAGAAAATTGGCAAAAAACTCCATCAAAGACTGAGACCTCTTCTATTGTTTATATTTTAAACAGAAGTGTTAAATTGTAAATATATCTCAACTTAGCCTTAAATTTGAAATACTGGCTCAACTTACTAGTGCAGCAGAATTTTATGAGTGACATTTCAAAATTTAATAAAGGAAATGCAGCTACTAGTTAGAGCCTGAAATGAAAGTTAAACACCAGAATTCAGGACTTAAGAAAAATAAACTATTGTTAAACTCTGTCATTAAATTGCCGGAAAAAGATTACATGGAAACCACTTTAAAAAGCAGACAAACCCCACACTTCTATACACAACCTTTCAGGATCTTTGAAAGGAACTTCCCTTTCAAACTAAAGGAGAAGAAACATATTGTTGAAGTGCCTGGGCAGCAACTGTCCTATGTAAGTAAAATCTCATGCAAATCCATGACAGCACATTACCACAAACACACTCAAGGACTGGGACACAAGTACTGGGTACACACAGAAATTCATGTGAACTGCCTAAGCCATGCTGTGGTGGATGATGACTTTGAGAACAGTAAGGAAAGGAGACCCCATGACATATTTGCAAAGAGCATTTCTTGTCACAGGGATTGTTGTGGCTAGCATTCCTGGAGAAAGTGAGTACTTTTCCATCGGGAAGATGCACATAGCAGGAATGCAGTATTAATATTGAATGCACTCCTACTTAATTTCCATAGCAACCGGTGAATGATAGTCATGACATCAGCAATTCTCGGACATAAGATGTTCTGTAAGAGATTTAATCGTTGTACCAGAAATTAACCACCAGTGCTTTTACAGAAAGCTAAAATCCATGTGGGCAGAGTCCACATACAGAGTAACATAACATAAAAGCTCTAATCCAAATAAAATACTTTCAGAGGCTGTTGGAGAAAAGTCCTTAAAGCAAACATTATTAAATAGAAGCACTGCTTATAGTAACATTTTTAGCAAAAAGAAGATGAGATCATGGTACAGCAAATAAAACAAAAACCAAAAAACTTTCTCTCTTTATCACTGATTTTTATGTTCTCTTTCACTGATGGTGGTGTTTGGTATCAATCTCAAGCCAAACAAAAAGCAGTCGACACAGGAACAAGTTAAACTGGCACACAGCAAAGCATCCTTAGAATTTGAAAAGTGCTTGAGAAACTTTATTCTTTTTCAATATTTTAAACTTTTTCCAACTTCATCTAAAAACCAACAACTCAAGTTACCATATCAGGTGTTTCTGGTGAAGTTTTCCTACTGTCTTCTCCCAAATACATGCTATTGAAATTGCTCCTACTAAAACATCAAGGGCTGATAGATCAGGTCAGAAATAAAAGGACACCATCTGTGTCCTAGTACAAGCAATAGTGCCCTGATCTTCTTTGTTTTCATTTCTCTCCCAAATACTTGGCTGACTCAGTTTTCAAAATTTCAAAGTTCAACAATAACAGCTGGCAAAAAGAAGATCCTTCACCAGAGCTCCTTCAACCTGGACAACTCACTCAAGCCAGTTCTGTTTGTTCATGTCTGGTAATATGCTTTTACAGTCTCTCTTTCAAATAGACTCAGCTACACAAATAATTGAGTATCAGCAGATGTTCACATGCACTGTTTTATTTGCAGTAACAGATTAGGTTCTTTGGATTACATTTGAAACTAGATGGACACAGGAAATGAGCTTACTTGAAGTCTTGGCCAAGTTGTCCTGTGCTGGGAAACGAGCTGCCATGAAGAGAAGCACACCAGCATTTCTTGGTATTTCTCCTAGAGGCAACGACACTCCTCTTTCTTCCTCTGTGTAAGTTCTGGGGTATTATTTGCAACAGTAAGACTGACTATTTGACATCTGCATGCGCAGATATGCTTCCAGAATTGGCATTGCTCAAGAAGTAAAGCCTGAGCTCCAGAGTTTGAGTGAAATGCTGTCTTGCAAGTAGACATAAGCTTAAATCCAGAAATCCTGGATACATCTTAAAGCTGAGCTACTTTTCCACTGACTTCTAAGATTTCCATTCCAATGTTCAATACTTTATTTCTCTCCTCTCACACTCATGCTCCTGCTTTCTAAATTTATCAGTTTGAAACAGATGTTTGCTCAGACAAAGCTTAGAAGCACAGACAACAGAAACTCTATGATTAAGCATCAACAAAGTTTAATTTTGCTTAGTCAAAGCTATAGGTTAGTTAGGATGCTACACATGGAACCAGAAATCAAAATGTCTCAACAACCTGCTAAATCCCCCAACACAGGAACTGTAGAGGATCAAAAGAATCTAAAGCAGTATCTGTTATCAGTAGTTCTCCTTATTTTTCATATCACACCCACCTAAGAGCCACACTGTGCATTTCACATACTGGTTCTCACATGGCCTTTATCATTGTCAACAGAAACAACACTGTGAGGGAATAACAAACATTTCCAGTTAGGAATATTGAAGATGAAGTAGAGAAGCTCAATACAGGATACCCAAATGCTATATGCTTAATTTTATTACGAATCCCTAAAACGAGGCAGAGAGGGAACTCAGAAGGTTATGTAGGACAGCACTTGCTTTGGGGCAGGATCTACTTCCACATCTACATCAGAGAAGTCAGCCTTGAAGTATTATGACATTTCTGTAACTGGAGATCAATAGGCTAGACTTCTACCCATGTCTCACTGTAGAAAGGGATGTTATTCTGCTGAGTTGTTATTGCTAATGCATATCCTAAATTTCCCTTGATGAGGCTTAAACACACTATTTCTCCTAGTCCCTTCACAGCTGCACGTATGTACTGTCAGGCTTTGGCTTTCAACTGTAAACTCTGACGTGCAATTCCTGTCTTTCCAGGAATTCAGCATTATTTAACAAATTTAAAACTTTCTTTTAAAAAAGGAAAAGAAAAAATAAAGGAAAATCAAGTGCTGATAGCACAAAGTTTTATACACACACCGCACAGGTGCACACTCTACCCTTTCACCTCCTACAAAAAATTCAGCTTCCATGTATGACACTGGATATCTCCTAATTTTAAAAAATAGAATTAAAAAGTATAACCCAATGAGAACTTTTTGATTTCCAACACCTAAATTACATTTAAAATAAATACTTTTGCAAGGCCATCCAAACCATTTTAATTGTCCTATCTTTAAAACAATGTGAAGTTTATAGGAGGTTTTTACAATTCAGCAAGAAGCTTCATTTAAAACTTCTTGTTTGCAAGGCTATTCAAACAAAACTAAGGGTTGGATACAAGGGTGAAAAGTTTAAAGATTAGGGATTGCCTTACATTCCTTCTAGCCATGACAAAAATGCATAGGAATATACTGGAGGTAAGCTTCCCACCTTCCATTATAATCACCATCTTTTATAATTAGCTGTCTTCCAGCCTTTTTCCTGTGATGTTAAATGCTGCAGGATTTTTAAAATGTACCATTGCTTGCTGAGGGTTAGCATTCAATAGGAATGGTTACTGTTCATTGCTAACATCAGTTCATGCCTTCAGAGGTAGAGATTTCTAGTGTTTAATGTGTAAGGCTGTGCAACATTTCAGAAATCAGCAGATTTGTCACATTAACTTCTTAAAAATACTTAACATAGTTTCCAAAGACCATTCAAGTACCTCAAGCTTTCACAGTGAAAAATATCACATGCTTAACTTAAAGGCACTTCAGCATCACGCTGGTAAATTCTTTCACAGCTATTATTTCAAACTAGAAGTGCATTTGAGACCTAAAATAAAATTCACAGTTACCTGTGCTGGTACCAGTCTTTCTGACCTGGAGAAACAGAATGGCATGCAAGCTGTATTTATGAACTTATTAAATATAAGAAGTTATTTTTAATATGAGATTTATAAATTTGACATTAAGCAATAAAGTTCAATATGCAAATTCCAAAACTAAAGAGGACAAGTGGGCAGCCACGAGTGGTGTGAGAGCACAAAGCAAAGTGACCGAAATGGCCTATCTCCTACTGATGGTGATTTCAGCAGTGCCACGTTCGGCCCCACAACCCAAACACAGGGACCCCAGGGATGAGAACTGACATTCACAGGTCCCAGCGAGGATACTCTACAGCGCTTGTGCCAATTGTTCCCTTTCCTTCTGTCTCTTCTTGAATACAAAGTAATACAGTGTCTTGCAAACATCTCCCATCAAAGCAAGGATTAGATAGGAAACAGTTCAAGAGACCTGATCCGAAAAGTCAATTCTTTTATATATGAAAGTACAACTGTACCCATATAATTGTTATTTGTCAACCCTAACACAGAAATCAAATTCAGTGGAAAGGCTAACTCCAATGACACCAGGTACTCAGCAGCAGACCCTGATGCCAGAGATAGAAATGTGCTTTGTTACTCTTCCACACCAGCTTTTTCACCAACATCTTCAGTCTTCCAGGTGGAATAAAAAAATGCAAGTAAGCTTGCAGGTGATATGCAACAGTAGCCTTAGATGCCTTAACGTCAAAAGAGACTGACCACCAAAAACATGGAAGTGACAGAACAAAACTAATTAAATTATTCAAGATACACACAACTGTTGCATCTTCTAAAACAACAGGTAGCAACCAGCTGTTAATATTCTGTTTAACACATCCTTTTGCTCAGAACCACCAGGAGCTGGCAAATGTTTGCTTTGTTTAGTTCTCTAAGGTAGAAGGAAATGACCTAATTTTTCTGATATAAATTTCACAGGCCAGTTACTCCAAAGTGCATTTGTATGAATGAAAACCACTTACCCCGAGGGACACTCAAAAAGGCTTTTCAGACAAAAGAAGCCCTAGTGTCAAATATTTTAGTCATTATACCACAGAACAGCTGCATGTTTTTGGTGAGGTAGTGTCTGAGCAAGAAAGCAAGTTTGAAAATGTGTATGTCAATGAACTTCATTTGTTGCAGTTATAATGTATAAAATTGTGTATAAATAAATTACAGCACTGATAAGCACAGCTGTAATGGCTGTTAGAATATTCAGCTTCTGAATAGTTTTAAACACAATCTCTTCATCTCAGCCCCCTATGTATTGCGTGTATCTGGCACAGTTTTTCTCTCAGAGGAAGGATTCATTACTGAAACACAGTATTTACTTTTCAGTTTGTTAGGACAGAGGAAAAGAATTTGTCCCTGAAAATAGACTTCTGCGCAGACTTTCCAGCACATGTACCAGTGCCACATTTAATAATGGGGCAACTCTTGTTGAACATCTATAAAAGCTGCAAGGTACTATGCCTCCACACCACCAAAGTTAGGAGAGCAACATCATTTAAATTCCCAACGGAATAGCAAAAGTCTGCAAGTCACTTTTCTAAACACAAGTTTAACATCCTTTTCATATCTTTGCTAACAGACAGGACCTGTCTCTCCTTGGCTCTTTTTTCAATCTAACTTTAGTGGATTCAAAGCAGTTTACACAGAAAAGCACTACAGGAAAGTCAGTAGCCATTGCATGGCCCTATTCTTTGAGTGTCAGGTTACCACATCAAGTGTGGTTGGATTTCCAACACAGAGCAGAACTATCTGTAATTACACCTCCACACACTAAGATGACTGAGAAAATATGATCAATAGCTGGCTACATGCAACACAGCCTCACCAACCAGCTGAAAAACAGACTGTTAAACAAAACAAAAAGAGTGCTATTGACTAAAAGGAACAGTATGCATCCATGATTATTACCACCTCCAAATTCATGAGCACAGCACTGGAGAGAACCAACTGTGGATCAAATCTACTTCCCTGAATTTTAAAGCCACATAAAGGAACATAACAGGAATTTTGCCCTACTTTCCACAGAGCATCTTCTCTCCCAAAGGGAAGATGAACCATAGGTGTATCAGATTTGCTCAAAATCCAACAGAACACTTAAGGACTTTAAAAATAAGGATCAGCTGTGGACATAGCACAGGAAGAGCTTCTAGAAACATGCCAACAGAGAAAACCTTTCAGTAACATTAAATCTGTTTGCAGTACAGCATCCTCCAAACACAATGAATGAGCAGCTACTGGAGTCCCTGTCCAACACTAACAGAGTGAAGCCTGAAGGCAGGATGAAATCCTATTTGCAACACGACTTTCAAAGTGCTTCCACATGCTCTGTAATGTCTAAAAAAGGATAAATCTGTGGTAGCACTCTACAAACACCCAACCTCTGGGCAAAATATAAATGCCCAAAGGCAAGAAGTTAAAATCCAAACCAATTTAAGAGAACTTTTCTTTACAAGAGAAACCAGGGGCAAACGCTCCCTTACGTGTTTGCACTAGTCTTCTCTCGATCTCAAAAAAAAAAAGAATATTAGAGTCTTACCTAAATAAAATAGCAAGCAGTAGAAGAAACAAAGCCCACAAACTGGCTGCTACTACACTAGTCCATTTTACTTTCAAATAGAAAATCTTACAGACAGCTGCAGCAACATTTGTCAAGAATTCTCAGGTCTTCACTGAATACAGGTGAAGTCTTCAGCACCCCTGCAAAAGCCAGATTCTGGTCTTGCTACTCAGTTACACGTTGAGCTCCAAAGAATTACAGACGATGATTTTTAGAGAGTGGGCAAGGCAGACCATAATGAATAAGAACAGGCTAATCCCCACCTCCCAACATATTAAAGTGTGGTTAGCTAATATAGTACAGACAATGGACCACTTTGTAATTCCAGCTGCAAAACTTAAAAGAAAATTAAGGTATATTCACTATCTTTCAGATTTGAATGCACTCCTATTCATTAACCATTCTTCCCAAAATATCTCACTTTGTTCTGCTCCACTGAGGAGCATCAGGAAGAAAAGTCACCCCATCAGATATTTAAGGACATAGGAGACTGCATACTTTTCCTGGAATGTATGAATTTCCAAAAAATACCCAAGACTGGCGTAACAGGATACTCTCCTTCAATAGCACAGAGTTCTATTCTTTCTGAGAGCAAAATACAGTACCACCCACTAAAGCGATGACTCCACATCTGGTTTATCTCGTTCCCTCACAATGGCATACTTCCTGTCTCTATCTATTAAACACCAGTTAACACCCACTCTGTATCTCAAGCCTTATAAGAATTTCCACTTTGTCTATATCAAGACACACTATTCTGGACAATAATTCTAAACAAATAAGATAAAACGCCTCTTAATATCAAATTGTTCTGAATTTACGTTTTCACCTAATTGCAAGTTCTTTAAATATTAATAGTCTACCATTCTGACCAAATCAAGAAATGTACTTTATATTTACCTTAAAAGCATTTTCTTCCAAAGAACAAATTAAATTAATTCAGTGAATTCCAATTAAAAGAAGACTAATGAGTGCACCTAAGTCCCATTATGATGACAGGACGCAAAGATTCATCCATTTCTACACTTTTCCAGCCCAGAATAGGCCAAAACCTTTTTTGACTTTGGGTACATGTGCCCAGAATAGATGAATGCTTCATTTAAATACAGGAAGCACTTGTCATTAGAAGTGCAAGTCCTGACTGAGAGTTTAAAAGAAGTCAGTGTTTTAACAGTGAAAAGTGGTTCACACCCTTTGTGTTCAGTAAAGGATTGAAAAAGTTTGAATAAAACTAAATGCCTAGAAATTGAGCACTTTGCTTTTCAACCTGTGTAATACCCAAATTATGAAAAAATAACCAACCTCAAGTCTATTCTCTCCTAGACAGTGTTAAACCTTAATCTAAGTTTGAGCTTTCACACAGCAATTACTTTCAAAGCTTTGGCAAAACACCATCTCTGTTTAGTACTGAATTACAGTTCCTTCCTCTTAGCAGAAAAATAACTCAAGACAAAAACAAGCAAGCAGCCATGAACTAGAAATGTTGTATACACTTGAGTATATATAAAAGCACACATAAACAACTTGAGTAGGGTAAAGCAGGGCATTAACCTTGTGTGAAAGTTATCTCATACTTACCACGTATCTACACCAATCCACAACTTCACAAAAATATGAAACAGTCAGTTCAAAGAATTCCACCTAGCAACATCACATGTTTAACTATCAGACAGAAATACTTCAAGGATAATACAGAGAAAAACGAATGAAAGGTCCTTAGGTGTCAGAACCATAGACTGTGTTCCTTGTACATTAGCTTTCCCCAAGTGTCATCTGCTTCTAATGTATTGCAGATCTACTATTAGTGTACCTTGAAGAAGAAAGGGGAGCATATGCAACAAGCCACCCTAATACTGTATTTTTTTTATTCTCGTATTTATTAAGTATTAATATTAAATACTATTCTAAAATATTAAAATAGTGTTTCTTACATAAAGAGGAAGGAGAATTGGACACAAAAAAAGAAAATACCTATTTATAATATCTGATAATCTGGAATGAGTTATCAGAATTTTAAAAAGTCATTTCAGTTTCATATGCATTAACAGTCTGCAATATACACACACAAAATCATAGCACAGAGGCATTCTCAAAAGTTAGCAAGTGCTTCTAACCTCATGCACTGGTGGAAATCCCAGGTGTTACTTGACAATATTTTCAATTATCAAGAAGGAGGAAGGATTGCTTTCCAAGCACAGCCCACCACTTACCTTACAAGTCAAACTGTAACCACAACTACACTTTTAATAGAGAGAACTGAGTACCTTTCCATGCAATCCAAGAGGCCTATCATTTCTGATCTTCCAGAAAAACGAAGACAAATATTGTATTACTCCTCTACCTAGCTACATGATTTATTTCAACTAGATAATAACGTAGGATATCTCAGACTGATTTTCCAAGGCATTTGTTACATGAGTCATCCAGTTTTAAGAAAAAAGCCACATCCTTTGCAATGAGAGCTGACTGTAAAATAGGTCAGTGTGTAATGAAGCATGTCTCTGGCTTATGCTTGCCAAAACTCCCCAAATAATAATTCATGGCAAGAGCACCTCATGGATATCCAAAAGAAAGGCAGAAACTCTTACCTTAACAGGAAAGCTACACTTGCCAGTACGAACGCCTTCTTCATCAGTCTGCCACTGATGAGGCCTGCTGGCCTCTGGGACATAGACATCTTTCTTTCTCCTAAAGCTTTGCCGTAATTTGTTCATTTCTCAGATTTTCACGTCCTAGAAGAAGAAAAAAAGAATACTGCCAATGGGCACCAAACACACATTTAGCCACTTTGGGTCAACCACTATAATGACAAATGATCCTGTGGAAAAACTGAGCTTTTGCAAAGATGAATGGAAGGACCTGTGAAAGAAAAATATTTTGGACACTGATTCGGGGAAAGATGGATATTCACTTCAAAATGGAAAACACAAATCCAAATTACTTGTTCAACATCTTTCCACAGCAACTGAAGCATTAGACCCAGTAATAACTATTACTGGGAACATAAGGTTTCCTAAAATAGCAGACGGAGAAGCTCTGAAGAGTGATGCACATGAAATCCTGCCTCCCCAAATTTAAACACCCACCTAAAGCAAACAAGTAGGACACCAACAGCAAAAGCTTCCAAGGCACTCATGCAAGGCAAAGATTCACAGCTCTAAAACTGCTCCTAAAACCATGTGCTTGTGCTGTTCATTAAGTACAAGAGATTCACGCTTTGACTGAGGGGAACAGTCCAGCCCGTGCTTAGTCTACTGGTAGAATTCTTATGCTTAAATGAGAAATGCACTTCTTCAAAAGGGGAAGACAGTGCTGCAAATACACTTCTGAAGCCTAGAACTCAAAACTTTGTATACACTATGTCTTTATGTATCAATTTCTATATACAACCCAATCTACACTTTAGACATGCTCACCTTTACTAGATTTAAACTTCAATTAGCCAAGAAGCTATCAGAGAAATTACTACTAGTAAAAAGACCTGATATCCACCTAAACAAGGTAAAATCATATGGGATACAACGTGGGGAATATTGAAGACATACTGAAAGGCTTCTTGAGATTTGGTCATCTTTCCGGAAAAAAAGCCTTCTTACAACCATGGCATCTCATTTTGATTGAAAAAAAAAAGATGCTGCAGAATGCAAGGCAACAAAATCTAATTGGATTATATATGCTTGTTTCCCATTAGATTGAATAAACTACAGAATATAAACATTTACAGGTGTCAATAGCTGACCTTTGAACGAAAGCTGCTTTAGAAGCAGTTGGAACATCATTTCAAACCTTGAAAAGAACTAGTATCTTCCAGTCAAACTATTTGACATAGGTGAGAAAAATCAACCCATTCATGTTTGTGATATCTGACATTTAAGAAATTTCAAGTCAAAATGCAGCTATTTCAAAGCTGGACAAAAGCCAGAAACTAAAAGCATTATAGAAAATCACTGCCCACCATTAATTACAAATACTAAATTGTTTTGTATCTCATGGCGCACTTTAGCCATTCCAAATAACAAAAAGGTGTGAGTTTTGTTACTGATTCCCTAAAACTTCCTTCAGCAACTGTTACTTTCTTCCTCAAGCAGCAGATAATTAAACAAGTCAGTTCCCACTGTATCTTAGGGGCATGATACTGGCTAATTTCTCTAGAATCTTCCACCTTTCCATAATCTATTAAAAGAAATATTTTAAGATAAGTAACAATTCAAAGATATACCCATGGATAAAGAAAACACCACTGTATCACTAGGACTGGGAAATTTAAGTGTGGTGATGTTAATTGTTTAAGGACAAATACGCACAAGTCACACGCACAAGTTCAATAGCATTTGAATTCCATTATTCATGGGTCTTGCAGCATTCTGGAGCATTCTTTCAGCATACGGGATAATTCCTGAAGTATTTCTACATTAGAAAACAGCCACACCAAACACCACTTTTACAGCAAAAGCTGTGCTCAAAGTTGCTTGATGAGCATTTGAAAGCAGCAAGGTGTGACACTCCAAGCAACCCAAATCCAAATGCAAATTAAGTGAAGGGTTGGGATGTACGTCAAAGGCTATAGGCAACCGTCCCTAGCAGGTACCTAGAATAGCCATGAGGTGTAACAAGCAGTCTAAGTGCAGGCATGGGAAGCTGCTGAAGTATTCTTAATCACAATTATCTAGTTATAAAGAAGTCTTAACTTCAGTCCTTCATAGCTAAAAAATGCTTGTCATAACTACTAACATAAAATGTTTTCTTGAATTTACTTGAGCGGATTTAGAGATTAGAACATATGTGCAAAAAAAAAAAACATGCACATTTCTTACCACTCACTAAGCTGAAGCAGCTCTGTTCTGCTTTCAGCTGGGACAGAGTTAATTTCTTCCTAGTAACTGCTGGAGTGCTGTGTTTTGGATTTAGTATGAGAAAAATGTTGATAACACATTGGCTTAGTTGGTGCTAAGGCGTGTTTACACTAAGTCAAGGTCTTTTCTGCTTCTCACCCCACCCTATCACTGAGTTGGCTGCGGGGCACAAAAAGTTGTGAGGGGACATAGCTGGGAGAGCTGAGCCCAACTGACCACAGGCACATCCCACAGGATGTGGCACCATGCACAGCAGGTAAAGCTGGGGGAAGAAGGAAGGAAGGGGGTACAGTCAGAATGATGGTGTCTGTCCTCCCAAGTAACCGTTGTGTGTGATGGTGCCCTGCTCTCCTGGGGATGGCCAAACACCTGCCTGCCCATGGGAAGCAGTAAATTAATTTCTTGCTTTGCTTGCCTGTGTGGCTTTTGTTTTACCTATTAAAATGTCTTTATCTCAACCCATGAAGTTTTCACTTTTGCTCTTCTGATTCTCTTGCCCATCCCACCGGGAAGAGTGAGCAAGTGGCTGGATGGGGTTTAGCTGCCATCTGGGGTTAAGCCACAACACACTTCTATAAACATGGTTTGTTTATTTTACAAGCTATAAGCCATTTTAAAATCTCTGAATGTGCAAAGGCAATTCTCAAAGTTTTAAGAAGAGTTGCAAAGCTTCTATTTTCCATCAAGGCTTAGAGAGGCATTACAGAAATATCAGTTATGTATTTTGTTTTACAAACTGCAGACAGAGGACTCTATGCATCAGTCTAAAGGAATCAAAATTTCAAGGGAGGCCATTCAATCACCTTGGGCAGGTGAGACGCACTGCAGCAAATCTCTACGTGGCACCTCAGCTCATAAGGACAGACACCCACTCCTGTCCCTGCTGCAGACTGGCAGTGCCACAGCACGATGAGCAAAACCACTGCTCCAGCTGCTTCAGTGAAAAGCACAGGAATCTGGTCAGCACATGACTTACAGCTCAGCTGCCCGACCTTGCACTCCAGTGAGAGACAAATGGGCATAGACACTCCACTCTGCCAAAAGAGGCAACAGACTTAAGCAGATACAATTAGATGCATTAAGGCTCATGTGTCAGTTTTGAAGATCTCAAGGTAACTCTGAATCTCAAAAACTCCAGCGAATAGCAAAGCAAGGACTGAGGACAGCACACAACCACTGTACCACTTGTGAAAAACAGCAGTCTAATTGCCTTAGCATAACATTTGCTTATGCGAGCATTCTGCTGGACTTCTCCCTCCCGGGCATTACTGTTGCCCATGAGACTGGCGCCTTATCAGACATTTATTCTGACCAGGAATCTCAATCCCCAGGGAAGATAAGAATAAGATTTACTCAACTACATTTTGTATGAGAAGCTGAAGTGGCATTTTGCCCAAAGTATTTCCTTTTCACCAAAAACCAAACCCGTTTTCCTACATGTTCTAATTTTGAGGTCATGTTGGCAACAAACAGTTTAAAAATAGCTTATTCTATCTGATAGAAATGCTGACAAATAGCAAAATTTAATTTCTGGTCAGGCAACCAGCAAGCTCTCTCCAATGGCGACACTTGGATTTTCTGAAATGTCAGACTTATGAGAAGGTTGCAAAACAGTCTGTCCTATAAATACCTAATTTGCTGGTAACATGCATGTCAGGACAACATAACTAGAGCTGTCACCTGATGGGAAAGTGTTAAATAGAACAATTCACACAGGCTGCATATTCAAGGATTCAGGAGAGAAGCACACGAATTGCTACAATTAAGTGCTGAAAATTTTACTAATTTTGTCTTGAACTCAAAATCTCTGCACAGAGGCTCTAAAGAGAGATGAGTGAGCATTTTCTACTTGAATTCTTTGTAGGGCACTTCACATTTCCATGCAAACCCTGTGTGCTTGCCAACACGACACCAGCCTAGGCTGCAATAAGCTATCGGGGTATTTTCAATTAAACTGACAGCATCACTGGTACTGTAAAAAGGTTGATACTTTTGATATGTTTTGGGATTATGTAAGATGAAAGTTACCAGACTACGATATTTTTTTATTTAGCAACTTATTTTTGTCATGTAATTAGAAGTATTTTAAAACCACCCAAGGGACAAACCAAAACACCAAAACCTCTATTTCCTTTTCACTTTTACAAATCCAGCCTGGACCCAGAGAAAGAGGACAACTGAGACTACGAAGATAAACCTGGTGAAAAGCCAAGATAGGGAACTCAAAATCTAATTAAATCACAAAACATAACATTACATCAGAGACAAACTGCCAACAAAAGCTGAAAGCACTGAGCCTTCTAGAGAAACGAGGAAAAAGAGCCACTTTGGGTCCAGGTACATTTCAAGGTTATCTTACTGCAGACAGCTGAGCATCTGAATGGTCATGACCACTGGAGAAAAAAAAACAAGCAAAACAAACCCCAACAAAACAAAACAAAACCACCCACACAACATGAAAATCTCCACCACTTTTGTAATTCAAGAGATTACAACATAAGAGTAGACATTAGACCATTTCCCAAAGCACCTACCTACAAAAGGTATCAAAAAGACAAAGGAGTTTTTAAATTTATGTTGCCATTTATTTTTATGCAAATTTAGGTATTTTGGAAACAGAGCTCCAAAGGCAATTTAGGGAGAGCTTCAGCACCATTATTCTTCTGACCAAGAGAAAAACTACCATTTACACCTCTATCAGTCCACTGACAGCTCAGGGGCAGAGCTGTCAGAAACAACAGAGGTAGAAACAACACTGTCATGGGTAAAAGTGCACGTTGAAGCACTCTTGGCTTCACTGCCTTGTGCATCATCAGGTTATGGCTGCAGAACAAATTACTGCAAGATAAACCAGCATGTTAATTCATGTCTTGTTAGCTGCTCTGCTGTACAAGTGTGTTCATTTTTACCCTTCAGTGCGCACAAGCCAGCAATTTACTCTTCAGTGAGAGATGGGTAAGCTTTCATATTAACTGAAGGTAGATCCAGAGGAAGCTGCTGATGATGCAAATTTGGAGCTTAGCTTTGCAAGAGTTTACCCATGCAACCCTACCTTTAGATAAGCAATTCATATACACTGTGCATAGGTGTTTCTTGCTACAGGACAATCCAAACTACAGAATCTGCAGGGCAGAAGGACAATATGGGCACCTGGGTACCTGACCTGCATGCACAAATTCAAGTGGTTAGATTTTAAGCTACGATGTACTACATATTTCACGCTAAGCAACCACTTACAGTTTCAACACTGAGGAAAAAGAAACAGCACAACCATTTTTTATCTTTCTTCTGAACACTAGCCTTCACAAAGGTCATTTAATCTGCATTCAGTTATCTGTTATCTTTTCTGTTTGCAGTGAAAAAGGATAAAAACAGGTATTAAGGCTTCAGTCAGTTTTTTAAAACCATTCAGCAGGTTTGGGATTACTTTCTGTTTTCTTTCAGAATTTAATACTGTTTCCTATTTACCAATTTAGAAAAAAGAAAGTCATGGGTCAAACAAGGGCAAAGTACTCTCTGCAGCGTGCAACAAATACAGAGTACCCGGGGGCAGGAGGGAACACCCCTTTCCCCCGCACTCCCACCCCACACACATCCACATGCACTTCGGGTGCCATCCTCCTGATTTGTAGTATAAAGTCCTCCTACAAGCCTGAACCACCAGGAGTAATATTGACACATGAACAAAATTCCTAGAAGCATGCACTTCAAACAGCAGGGAAATACAGTTTTAAGAACAACGTGTTATAGGAATCATTCTAAAATGTACAAGCCTCCATATACAACTAATTCAATTAACTTGATACTATCAGATTGAGTAATTTAAAAGAAAAAAAAAGTCTCATTCATACCTGTATTGCCTGTTGGCCACACACAGGTGAGGGCCAAGCAGCTGCACAACCATCTGCTCCCTATGTGCTCTTCCCCAGTGAAATTTGCTGAAGGGCCAAGCCAAAAAGAGCCTGAAACCCAGAGCAAAAACCTCATCCATCTCTAATGTGTTTTTCTCGCATTTCTTGACATCAAAGCTTTCTGAATCAGGACGCACTCTTCCTGCCAAAGCTACCTGATATTGCAGACCTAAGAGGAAATGCAAATAATCTTAATCTCATTGAAAAAAATGTGTTTACCTAACCTGCTTACTAGGAAAACACTCCAAAAACATTCCTCTGCATGGCTGTGAAGATCTGTATCCTTAGAAAGCTCAGTGGCTCTGCGTTCTTGTGCAAGTACAACCCGGTCACATCTGTCCACAGATTAATATTTAACAGCTATCTTTTGAGTATTATGAAAACCTGAACCTTATTATGAAATCCACAATGGCCAGCACCAGCAAATGTTAAGAGCCCACACTTCCATATTCCAGAACAGTAATTCACATTGCTTTTTCCAATAAAATACAGTTCACTGCTGGCACTTCAACATTATTGTAAATCTTGGCTATAACCAGGACACGAGGATATCAGCAAGGAAATATGCTGGGTTCAAGTCATTTTCCTGGGATGAGATTTGGGTTTGGCAGGCTTACCTGCAGTACAAACACAAACAGAGGCGGTTCAAAACATTTTAGATCTCTTTTGCTCTCTAATGTACAATTTGAGTCCCTAAACTTAAGATGACAAAGTAAGAACATTTCATTTATAAAAAAAGAGGCAAGCTAGGAAAGCAAGTTGATTGCTTCCAAGGTAAATAGTCTGTCCTTGTCTATTATGAAGCTGCCAGGATGGAGTTTTACTTCTCTGAAAAATCCTTATTAAGCATTGCTGCTAAGCAAACGCTCTCCCCTCCTCTCCCACTTCCACAGTACAAAAACATGTAATGTCCTATCTCTCCAAGCCTACTGTAAAGGTTAGCCAAAACTTGCTGCAATTGCCCTGCAACAGCTTCTCTGCAATTATTCACCAGCACAAGAACACAGAGTACCCTTATCTTCTAAGGAAGAAAAGGTCACCCCATGTGTCAGATTCTGAATGCAGAACTTTGAGCCTTTTTGTAAGTTTAGATCCCATAAAATCTAATTAAATCCAGCACTGTCACACTGAAGCAAATGAAGGCATGTAACCGTATGAGCATGCTCACTAAAATGTTAACAGCCCTGTTTCGCAATACAGGCTGACTAACCACATTATTCACCACACGGCTTTCCAACCCATTCACCCTTTCATTACCCAATTAACATCTAATAATACAACACTACAAGTAAGCATTCTAAGACATCAAAATACGCATAAAGGTGAAGCATTTCTTCATTTGTCCAGCAAGCAAATACATTTTGTTGTTGTTATTATTATTTAGAGTTCCAATTAAGGGGATTTTCCTTGTTGAAGATAAATTATTGGATACATAACTAAGTCTACTGAAGCAAGCATACCATCTATAAAAAACTCACCTTTCAACAGTGAAAGTAATATTTAGATCATACTTTGAAAATACAGCAGAAATGACAACCTTAAACTCTTTATGTAAGAGCAAAGAGATCAGAGCTGAGACAATAATGTCTCTGACAGCATTCTTAGAAATCGTGATGCATTGTTATCATAAGATGTGAGGTACAAGACATCCTCTCAAATCCATCCGATTTCTTGCAGTCTTATACCTGAACTAAGGTTATCATGTGAGCACTCCACAACTCTTTCCAGAGCACTTGACAATTGTATTTGCACCACGGATGAGAGTGGAAAAAGGGGAAAAATCAATGTTATGACAGCAACATCTTACTGGCACGTGCCAGAGTTAAAAATTGAAAACAGCTTATGAAATATCAGGAAATGAAATAATGAACTGTACACGAACACACTGTTAACAATTATGTGGCTAAAACATTCAGCTACCAGAGGCCCTGTCCTAAAGCTTAGAATTTTGTAAAATACACTTTTCAAACATAAATATCCCTAGACTGCAGCAATTAAATATAGTACTCAGTATTCCACAATGTTATGTAACAGAAGTATCACCAAAGTTATCATTCAGACTCTTAACCTGTCACAAAAATACAATTTTGATCATTGCAAGGCAGAAGTTATTCCTAATGATATGCAATGCTCTTTCTAGCAGATGTAAGATAAATCATTTGCCTCTCACAAACCTGTGAAATTCAGCAAATAAAAGAAAGCAAGCCTCATTTTCTCAATCAATAACTATTCTAAAGCAAGTGTCCCAATTCCACAGACACTACAGCAACTGCAAACTCTGACTATGGTCCTATACAATATGCTAAGAGGTTTAAGAGCAGAGATATAAGGCAGTAATCCCCTTTTTTTGTAGGCTCACTCTAAAAATACCCTGCAGACTGTCAGTCACTAGTGGAAAGCAGGTCTCTGAAGCACTTTATGTGATACAAAGTGCATTGAATTATATTATCTATAATAAATGAAAATAAGCAAAAGTTTAGTAAAGAAACACTAGCTATGCCTTGTGGAAAGCAGTCAAAGTAATTCTGCTTTGCAGCTCATCTGCACACATGTGAATAATTTTAAGTAACCAAGCCATGTCATTTCCCAGTGCATCCCTGACATTTAGGGCAGCTAAATATGAGACAACAGTTTTCAAACATGAACATCTCAGTTTAAAAGGTATCTTTACAAACACATGCTGAATTTCAAAATGAAATTTGATATAAAAGAAAGTACAGAAAGGGCTGAAACAGCCAGAAAGTATGTTTTTAAATCACTTAATTCCACGAACTGCAGCTTGAAGTTATAAATATCAAATACCATGAAAATAAATGCATTTTCAAAATTTAAAAAAAAAATTGACAAGTAAAATAAGCAACTTTTACTGGTAAATCAATCACAAACCTTAGGTTTTTACACTGGACTTTGGTAGGACCTCTGAGTATTTTATAAGCAAATAATCAGAGTGGACTAGACAAGACCAAACATCTGCTGCTTAGTATCAGACAGGGTCGAATATAAATCAATCAATCATACCTTTGTGCTGTTGACCTGATCACAACCTACTTACTGGGAGTTCAGAAGCATATGAACACTCACTGCATTTTTGGTTCCAACTCTTGGGTGAGAGCAGAAAGAGTAGATGAAGTAAGCTACAGATCCAGAGCACGTGTTTCAGGAACTAACTGCACTCTCAACCAGATTACTAGGAGGATATACTTCAGCAAGATTTAAAAAAATACACTTGTATTCATAAATTTACCCTTGGATCATATACAACGTTTCACAAAAGTGAAAGCCACCTCATTTTGGACAACACTGATCTACACCAGCCCACAGCACGGTCCAGTCCAGCTGTCCACGTGGCCCACATTCCGGAAACATTTGGAGCAACAAACCATAAATTTGTATCAGCTTTATGAGAAGTCTTCGGTGGGAATGAACAGCAGTGCTGCTGAGTCTGTCAGCAAGCAGGATTCAGGTACAGAGAAACCAGGTAAATCCACAAGATCGGATACAAAACAGGGAGGCAAAAAGGGCTCTCCACCATAGCCAGCGATGTTTTATTCATTCATTCATATATGCTCTCGAAAGAAAATAGTTCAGCAATTGTTTACAGGTGCTGCAAAATGTTCTGGAGTAGGTTAAACTGATTTTTAAAATACAAGATCATCTCACAAGAAGAAATTCTTCTGTAATAAAAACAGCAGAGAAAAGCACATGGAAGAAGGGTAAAAAAGCCACCTTAATTATAAATAGCAATGAATACGAATTCAGCTATTACCACTGTCTAGGAAAGGACTCATGTTTAGTCCTCTAAAAATTTAACTGTCAAATAAGCAAACAGTAGTAAGGATTATTATGAAAGGAGCAGAGCAAAGCCAGTACAATGCCACAATTATCTTACAGCAATGATGCTTACAGTTGCTGTAAGACCAGACTGCACTCAGCTTCAATACCACATAGTTCTCGTAGTTAATATATCCTCACTGAAATGAAACTGAAAGGTGCAGGAAAGTAGCAAGGATGAGGAGGATAGCAAGGACAACTTAACACCTTCTGCTCGAGGACAGATTAGATACATCAAAGGTCTTCACCTCAGAAAAGCAATTTTCTAGTGGGGAAAGCTACAAAAATTACAATATCAAAATGTTAGCAATTGAAAAAGGAATGATGATTTTCCAATTCTTATGTTGTAGAAACTGTGGAAAAACAACAGAATTCTCCAGCAGTCGAGGTTTCAATAAAAGAGTATTTCTCTTCATGATACAAAATTAACTAGGACAATTCCTAGCTCTGGGAAAGTTTAAAAACTAAAAACAAAAAGAAAAATTTAAATTTAAAAAAACCCAAACACAAAAAACCACAAAAAAACCCCACAACAACAAAAAAACCCCAAACCACACAGATTCATTATTTGATCAAAACTTCCAAGGGTTATTGGAACCTTTAGTGGAGGTGCAGCCTTCCATTTAGGAAATCACCCAGTCCAATCTGACCAGCTGGGAAGACTTACTTCATGTCTTAATCTTCCATTCTTCCCCAGGATCCAACAGTGACTGTATCAGAAAGAACTACTGTGCTATGGAGCCTTTGTTGGGAAGCAGCACAGCTCACAAGCTGCTGTCCCTTCAGGGCCACTCCAGCTGGCCACACCTCCGCGCTGCAGCTGCCACAGCACCACAGCAGAGTTGTTCACACCCAATTGTCCCAGCAGCACCAAGAGCTGGCTCGCCACAGTGGTAAGGATCTCCCTTTCCCAAACGCATAGAAGCAGCGGTTTCTATAGCTCAAGACATTTAAATGAAATGAATTTGTACATTCCAGATAGCTCACAAAATTTGAATTATTGTGGCAACAAGCCATGGGTGCACTAGTCAATCTCAATTACGAAATATGAATTAGCTTAAACCGCCACGAAGTGTGTCATTCACAGGATGACAGATGACTCCTTGTTACACCATTACTGCACTGGGCCCAAGCACTCAGTCACTGACTGCCTGGCAGCTGTTACATGGCAGTTCAAGACACTTCAATCGCTCCCATCCTCCACAGCTAAATATAATTAAGGCCCTCTTATCTGTGGGTTTTCTTCAGCTTGTTCACGCTAAATCAACCGCACTTTTGACTTCAGCCAATGCAAAGAAGGAGGAGGGCAAGTGACACAAAAGGCATTTTTAATATTCGTTTATAACTCAAAGCGAAATTGTGAAGCTTTGTATCAAGCTTTTGTGAAAAATGGCAGGTTTTAATAACAAAAATGAGCCCAGAGAAAAGATACAGTAATTTCTTCTGGCTGTCACGACATCAGAAAATCATTTGATCATCCCTCATTAAGCCTAACAACAGAAAAAGTTCTCATTTATGTAAAAGATAGGCAGAATGTTTTTAGGAACTCATTCTGGTGTCCAGCATAGCAACTGTGGTTGACTTCTAAGAACATAAATTTTTCTTCACACAGAACTTACTTATTATAGTAGGAATTACTTTTGTACACCTATTTCCAGTGCAAGCTTTGAGGTGTTCCGTAACAGTTTTCTCATAATAACTCTTTACAAAACACTACAAGGAACTAACAATTATTTCCCAAATCCATTTGCTTTACACAAATGTAATCAAATCAGAAGCTACTTAACAAAGTCAGATACAAGCCATAAATTCTCTTAAGCACACAGAATGCAACGCTTTCTGAATTCCCTCACCAGTTAAATACCTTCAAAAATATTTTGCATCTTCTCTAGAGGCTAATACAAGCCACATGTTTCATCACCCACAGAAGAATTCACAAAACATTTCTGGAATCTGTCACCATAGGCCCTATGAGAGGTGTCTAAACAGAGAATTCCAACACAATTCCAGCTTTCTGGTACCATTTTGTATACAGACAACTAGCATTTCTTATGATGACACAGCATGTAAAACCTTGCTTCGTGCCTAATGTTTCCCATGTCTGCTTACTGCAAAGCCTTAAGATCTAAGCACAACTTCAGTGATTTTGAAAATTATGTATAGCAACATAAGTAAAGAAATATCTTTTATAAGCATTTACCTTCATAAAATCCTGATGTATATAATTTTGTGAAAAAACGTTCCCCAAACCCAAGTGTAGTAGAATCAGTTACCAGAACAATGTTCATATGACAGTAGCAAGAATACGTTCACTGGTGACTTTCCCCCCCACCTCAGATTCTGCCATAGTAATTTTCTTAAAAATGCCTCTCTCTTGAAGCTATAACCATGACTCCATGGATATTTTTTAAAAAATGAACCTATGGGCTGAAATAAAGGAGAGATGATAAAGTCCAATATGGGCTATAAAAGGTTTCATCTGGGAACTTATGTCATTTCCTCCCTGTACCTCACAAGACAATGTTTTTTTAGATAATTTCAAGTGTTTCTTTTAAAGAACAACCCCACAATCTGGAATTATTACACCATTATACCAATCTGCCACAACTCCAGTCAAGGCTGGATTTTTCTTTCTTCATGGCAACAGACCTGAAGCTTGTCAGACCGACGCCAAAACCTTTGATCTTACTAATTTCAACGTTTGCATATTTTCATTTGGGTAAGAGGAGAGAGGAGGTGATCTCTATGGAATTAAGTGATAAAAGGATAAATCAATCAGTCTGCATTTAAGGTTTGAGGTTTTTTGGAAGAACTCCAAGTCAAGTTTTTAATATCTGCTCATATAAACAGATGCATACTTCCCTCCCCCACTCCCTCTTCCTATCACTTGGCATTTAAAGCCTTTTGCTTATAAGGATAGTAATGCTGGTCTTTATGGAGGCTGTAGATAGGAATTCAACGGCTACTGCTACAAAATCTCACAGGCTCTGTTTTTTTAAACACTGATAATAATCTCTTAGACATTTCCTTCCACGAAGTTACCAGATTTCATGATGGTCATTAAAATTAGTAACACATTATTTTTGACCAGCAATAATGTATTATGAATCCACAACTACATGCTCAGTGAGAATTATCACATAAAGCTTGAGACATCAATAAATCCTCGGGTTCCTCTCCAGACTGTTTTTCTTTACTCCCATTAAACTCAGTGAAGAGAAAGAAAAGTTCAGTTATACAAACCCACTTTCAGTACACCTAACAACGAAAATATATTTCTCTAAATAAGTAACTCTGTATACATCCAAAGAGATAGTTTCTACCCTTTTCACCTAAAATCAAATTAATAATTACAAAATTCCTTCATGATAATGAAGATTTTTTAATGAAAACTTTGATCAAGAAGTGGAAGCAATATGTTCATTTCTCTAAGAAACTAGTCAAAATACTTGGTCTTTCAAAGATCACAATAAGATTTTAATTCCAGCCTTCAATATTTAAACCAGTTCATCTAATATAACATTGGGGGGGGGGGGGGGGGGGGAGAAGGTATATATGTGAATCTCATGTCACTACCTGAGACAGACTGCTCCAAACTTGTAAATCTGCTTTACCTACTAAATGAACTGCAAGAACTCACATCAGCATTTTACCTTCTAGTCAAAATTAAGTCTATGGTAATTCAGAAGGTCAAGTCTTAGAATATAACAGACAAGAATATAATGGATTCAGACTTACTGTACCACCTTCCTGGTGATAAAATACTGGCATCTTAATTCAACTTTTTTCTGTTAGCTTTCTCCTCCCCATATTAATTCTGTTAGCATACATGTTTTATTATGTCTTTGAAGATCAGCACAGAATTTCTGCTACAAAAAACAAACATGCATTAAAAGCCAGAATGAGCCTTTGCATGTGTGCTTTCTTCACAAGCTGTACTAACATCTCAAAATGAGTATTAAGAAAAGGCCAGAACATGCATTCTAACACAAATGGTTTAAAATAACCTTCCCATAATAATGAAAAACCTCCACTGAAATTCTCTGTAGAATCTAGAAATTAAGATCAAATGTGTTCCCATACTCTTAGTGCAGTAAGACACAGAACACTTAGTGAGATGAAGTTTAACCAACCACTTCAACAGTTAACCAATCATACATTATAAGACAAAGTTAAGATATGTATCTCAAAATGTCAGTGTTGCCTTTCAGGGTCCCAGTTTATCTATATAAGGAGCTAAGACTATCACCCTCTTCCATGAATACCAAAATCCCATAAATATTCACAAAACTGTCTCACCATTCCTCATTAACAGTTCTCCCACCTAACCGATTCTAAACTACTGCGTTTATTTTAGTCCCAATCTGTAAATCAATGGTCAATTTAAGATTAAGATCATTAAAAGATCATTAAAAAGTGTTTTTATTTCAAAAGCTTCAAAGGAAAATACAATTACAAGCAATATACGCTGAATTAAGTCAGAAACATCTCAAGCTATCAGTAAAACATTTTGTCAGCTAGGGCTGATAAGAACTACAGAAATATTGCATATTGTACTTCAATTGAGCACCTATTGACTCCCTTTAAAATAAGCTGCCATCTGAGACATGGACAAAAAGACAAAGATGTTCATTATTCAAACAAATTGAGCTTTTGGCCATCTTGCTACTATTGTTCAAACCCAGGAAAAAAGTTCAATATTAACATCACCCTGAGCTAGAGAAGTAAGTTGTTTTGCTACTGGTATAGATATCACCTTCTTCACACCTGTCAGGATCTTAAGCAAAGCAGGATGCTGTCTATCATATGTGGGATCACACTTCTGCCCCCTTCAGAAGGTTAAGTGAATTCCACAGCTATGTGGCAGGCCATGCTCTCCCAGAGGGAGATCAGGCTGCCCAGAAGCCAGTACAGGACTACAGGCAGGGCTGCCAGCAACAGTGGCAATTCAGCAGCTCCAGTGATGCCAAACAGTCCTCATGAACACACCAGTCTGACTGAATGACCTCAGCTAGGCTAGAACTGTGAAACCCACAGATGTCTCTCACCTTTCTAAATCAAGTGTTGCTCACTACAGTAAAATAGCTACAATGATCTGCTGCAACACACAGAGCGTGGTGGCAGAAAGAGAGAGTCCCAAAAAGTGCACTGCCCATAAGTAACACATGCTGGAAAACCACAGGGCTGCAATAGCCTCTTCAATCACACATTAGCTGTCATCTTCCCAACTTTAAACTGCTTGGCAAAAGAACAAGAAAAGTCGAACAGGAAATAATGAGGAAAATTTGTCTTCATTCTCAAGTCCATCAGAGCAATCAATGAAGCTTCAAGATCAGCAAAGACAGAAATATCACCTGATGACCCTGAAATCCTGCACCCAAAGGCAGCCTTTCCACATCTGCAGCACAGCGCACTGCTACTAGCCACTCCTCAAAAACCAGACACAGTACAGAGCAAGTGGCAGAAGGTAACCAAGGCATCACTCACATGAGTTTCCCCTGAATAATTCAGATTCTACCACTGCCATATTTTGCATTGCCTGCTGATGGATGGCCACAGTGGCAAGCAACAAATTTCACTCCTGGTATGAATGAGTTTGACATAAAAGCAGTATGAGCACTACAGATAGGGCAAGCAGGAAATCGTGCCGCTGCTGCCCAGGATGACAGATGAAATCATGCGCCCTGGGTTGCCATCTTCGTATGGAGAACATCACCCTACTTTCATAAAAGACAGCTGCTTCCTGGAGTGGCAACTGAGTTGGGCAACAGAAGACAGGATGAAGAGGAAGGCAGTCTAAAAATGCCTGCAATGGAACAGCTGGCACGCAGCAGCAAGGCAGGCATGATAGGGACTCAGTGAAAAGGACACTGGATATTGTGCTGCCAGATTCACACAACCATAGAAGTCACAACTGTGTTATGTTCACCAGCGACTGGTCACAGAGTCCACTGATTTGAACAGCACCTTGAATAAACTCCATTATTTTGGCAGGTGATTGCAGCACAACTACTCCGTTCATAGATCACCATTCTTAACAGTATCCCCTGCCTTCCCTTTCTAAGTCCAGAAAATTTTAAAGAAGTAAATCCTTACAGAATGTGCAGTTTTCTCTTATACAATAGGCAGCATATATGACATTGACAATATAGGTAACACCATTCAGAATGCCAATAAAATTAGGTGGAAGACAACACCACCTTCCTTCACAAGGAATCAATTATACATTCCTTAATTACAATTCCTCTACATATATTAAACTCCACTTTATTCACTACATTCACAGGAACGAAGTTATGAGCAGGGAATGCAAATAGTGACTTGGTGACATAGGTACTGAACTGAGGTAGAAAGTGAGCTTATTCTGCTCTAGGAAAATCAGATCTCCTAAGAAGCTGGCATAATGTGCCACTGAGATGAGCTCAATTGGTTGGAGCATGGTATTAATAACGCCAAGGTTGTGGGTTTGATCCCCATATGGGCGATTCACTTAAGAGCTGGTCTTGATGATCCTTGTAGGCTCCTTTCAACTCAGAATATCTTATGACAATCCCTTCTTGCTGGCAAGTTCTGTCAGAGTCTTGACCTCAACCCATGGAGGACCAAGCATCACCTTATGTCCCTTTGAGATTAGCAAAGGCACACATTTCACTGGTCCAGAAAACATTAGTGTGCATGGCAAGACTTTAGAAAATCCACTCAAACTGCACTGTTCTTCCAGCAGCTTTAGCAATCTTTACCCCTGGTTAACCAATGACAACTGCTGTCTTGCAAAACTACACCAACAAAGCTCTAGCAAGCCAAAGGCCATCTACAGCAGAATGGCTAAGGTCTCCCTATCCACATTAACAAGCACTCACATTACTTCTTAAAGATCAGATTTAATTCCAAAGGCTGATTGTCCATCAGGTGCACTTCAATTATCTATATTACAGAGCCTCCCTTCTACTATGCTTATGGTTTGCACTGCATCTTCCCAGCTCAAACTCCACCTCCTGAGATCATCTACACAGCATCTTACCTGCAGCTCTCTTAAGCTGCATACATCACGCCAAACAAACAACAGTCTAAAGGCAATGGTCTCCTCCAGTGGTATTACTTTCTGGAAAAGGAAAGGGTTGTCAGAAAAGAACCACAAAACTCCTCATCTCTCTATAAGAGATTTTTTTCAACATCATAGCAGTCTAACCAGTGTAGATAAGAGATGCTGAAAGCATTTATATAAAGACTTCCCTTCTAAAAACAAGCATAAATACACAGCTTTGCCAGCACTGAGACTTGAGAAGCTGGATTCCTACATCTCAGAACTTCTATAAAGTAGGAGCAGAAAAAGCCAAGTAGGTATTACATACGTTTCTCTGACCAATTTAGCCTCATGACAGTAAAATTATGCAAGTGTCTACAGGCATTTGAATCACATGCCTCAAAACGCACTGTTGGAAGCCACAAACGACTTTTCCTCAAATTTCACACTAACCATATTTAACAGTAACGCCAAATTGGTATTTTGCAGTGGTCAGGCAAAGTTGATGAACTCACAAGTATCACCCAAAAAGATCAATCATGGATGCCATAACATGTTCTTCAGTTATTTACACCCAATATTTTACATAAACAAGGCTTCTTAAATGAAATCTATCAATTTGCAAATGTAGTAACTATTTTCAAGGGCAGCCTACTTTAGTCACTCCTTTTTTATTAAGGATAAATTAAGTATTTAACAAGTTCAGAGTTCTTATATTGCTTCTTCACTGTCTGTAAGAAAATACTCTACAAAGGAAAGGGCCACATTTGCAAAAATCAGGTTCTCCTTTTCTACCTCTCTCTATTGTGAAATGCACTGACTGGAAGTTGACCACCAGCACTGTTTACACAAGGATTATATAGAAACATCTTTATAAATTACACAGTGTCTGACTACACAGACCGACAGAACTTCCTCAGCCCTTCCAAGTCTTGAGTCTGAGCAATGACAACACCATAAAGTGACAACAGTTTCCAGTACAGTCATATTCACATTGCCTATTGGAAGTTCCTTATCACCAGAAAGGGTTGCAGTCCATGCATCATGTCTGACAGCTACAGAGGGATTTTCCATGTACAGTCATGGTTTTCTTTCCTGTACTTGGTCCTTCTGTTTTCAAGTTTAACTCAAGGCTGAGTCCTGTCTTTGTCCATCAACTTGCATTTTAGAAGCTTCTCAAGATTAAACATTACAGTCATTCTGACTGGGAGTAGACTTACAGGTGTTACAAGATGAAACCTCCTTAACCCTGAAACTACAGCAAAAAGAGTAGGATGAAATTGAGAGTGCCCTGGATTCTAAACCCCAAAGCTGACAAGCAATCACAACTACATAAATTTTTATTTCCAATACTTTAAAATACCAAGGTAGTAATCTACACAGGCCTTTTTTATTCCTCATATAACTTCTCTCTCCCTAAATTCTTACAAAAAAGAAGAACTAAAGATGAAGGTGACAGAATAACTTCAGAGTCTGGAATTAAATGCTTTTCATAGCCTCTAACATGAACTTCTAAAATGCAACAGGCTGCTGTAACAAAGCCGAGATAACTGAGGTTATCTTGGATTGTCCTACAACCACACCCAGGAATGCAATGCATGCCAAAACTCCACAGTTGGTCACAGACATGGGCGCAGGAGGAATCACAATGTGCACTCAGTCAGTTTCTCACCGCTGGAATAAAGCATTTAGGCGGGCTTGCTATAAATATCCAGTGCTGGAGATACAGGAGGAGATGGGAGCCGTATGTGGGAGACCCAAATACTAATTACACACCAAGCAAAGTTCCAGCAACACAAAATTAAGGAATAAGAGGAGATTCAGGAAATGGCCTACTTTAAGGCATACAGCCTGCATGTTCTGAACTCTCACAAAAACAGAGCAACCGGGAAATAAGGCTGGAAAAGAAATCCCAAGCTTGGGCTATAGAAAAATTCCCCTTGTATGTTACATACCAGTGCATACAATCCTGTTATTGATTTTATCTTTTCTACATAAAACAAGTAAAATTTGTGTGAAAAAACAGATTAACTAGTAAGGCAAAAATCCCAAAAGATCTGACTGACCACATAAGCTAACTTGACAGAACATACCTAAAATTTGCCCAAGCTTAAGATTATATTCATAGCTGAACATACATATTATCTGCTCCAGCTTTTACAATTAAATTGTCTTACTCCAATTTTTTTTTGTTGTTGTTTTTTTGTTTGATAGGGACGGGAGGGTCTTGTTCTACTTAGAACATTCTTACTTTTCAAAATATTCTCTATAGGTAAGTGTCTTTTCTACTAAAAAGGATTTTGTAAATTTTGTTATTGCTACATTCCCCTTCTAGAAGCCACCCTGGACTTAGAAAACAATGAATATCTGAATAGAATTTTAAAAATTATCTTACATTTCACAAGAGTGAAGACACGTAAAGCAAATTTGTAAATTTTTTCCCTAAAGGGGTAGAGGATGGTGCAGAACAGGACTATCTGACATACTTATTTCCCTGATGCTGGAAAGAAGGTTAGAAAGCATTCCTAAAATATTTGATAGTCTTGAGATTCACAGTAGGAGACTGTATTTCCTGCTGGATAATAATATTATGTTACACATAAAAATGGCTACGTCAGTAAAATTAAAACAGCTACAACATGCGAAGCTCTCAGCAGAGCTCCCATTCTGTTTGAAGGGAGACTCCAGAAGGGACCAAGGGAATTGCAATACACCAGCGAGAGGGATGACTGACCACCTCTGTAAAACCCAAGTATCCCAGGTTGATGACCATCATGTGAAGTTAATCTATGCCCACTGTGGTACAAAACCAGAACCTAGACCTCTGACTCTGATTCTCCTTTATACAATTCTTTTGGGAATGGGAAAGGAAAGAAACAATGTGTTTTTTGTAGATACAGTTACCCAGAGAGGGGAGCAGGCAAGGTGTGTCAGTATTACTGACCAAGCATTATGTCCCAGGTCTGAGAAGAAAAAAATTAAGGAAATAAGAACTAAAACATGAATAAAAAGTATTTACTTCATCACTGGCACAGCTATTGCTAAGTGACATCTTATCTAGCTTTTATAGTGACTAATTATTGACTGACATCACAGAGGAAATAGATTTTGAGTAGAAGTCTGAATATTAATAGCATCAGCTTAATGAGTATGATGTTTAAATCCAAGCAAGACTGAAGTCTTCAAACTACAGAAGCATTTAAATTTACCTACTAAATACACTGTAAGAACACCCAGTGTTTATTTACATTTACATTATATTACATTTCAAAGGTTCAAACTTTCAACATATCATTAACTAGTAACCTTTTCTGAATTTCTTTTAAGTGGTTAAAGATTCTCCTATGCATACAATTAGAAGGACTTTTCAGAGATCTCACTGAAGTTAAAGGTTTAGGTTGATATGAGTTCAGAGAACATGAAAAGCACTTCTACACGAGGTTCTCAGCTATGTTAGGATACACATTTAAAAAAGGAAAAAACTTCTTGAGGATGCCCCACAATTAATTTATAATCTTCCATAGAATCTCTCAAATTTTAAAGCTCACAAAATATTAAGACAAAAAGATGTGGTATTCAGTTTTAAAGAAATGATGGGGAAATTCACAAGCTTAGTCAGGGAATAAACAGATTACACAACCAGTCAAAGAAAGGAGAACTGACAGAGTACACTGTTGTACCTAACTCAAACGAGTGCTAACAAATACTTCCTTCAATAATTTGAATCCAGTCCACCTAGGATGTGAAAACTACAAAACATTCACTTTTACCTATAGTATTAAGTTGTTGGTTTCCATAGCGCCTTACTTACCATTTGAAAAAAAAAAGTCTGTTGTTTTAAGGACTCCACAGATTACTACCCATACAGACTTGGTCAGTTACACTATAGACAAATAAATCCAGATGACAGAGTTCTCCAAAATTCAGAGCATGAAAAGGTAAAGTTCTGCAAGAGAGAGAAGGTGAGGCAAGAATGTAGATGTGACACAGGCTTCATCGGACAGGCTGCCCTGAGACACACCCTGCAAATTCTCTTCACCACCCACGCCCCCTCATATTAGGCATCCAGACGTGACATGCAACAGGAAGGGCCTGGACAGCCTTCATCATGGGTCAGGTACACTGAAACACTTTGGGAAACCTAAACCAACTGCACTTGGCCTCAAAGGCTACACCCAGGGTACCTAACTCAGGTCTGTGAAACAGTACACAAACCAAAGCCACCTTCAGCTGCCTTGCCCTGCACAGGTTCTGGCAGTACCTGCATCAGTTCTGAGACTCCAGAGCAAACATTTTCTAACAGACTACTACAGTCATAATACCTTAGGACAACTCAATCAGAAGCAGTGACTATATCCTGCTATAGATACTAGCACAGCTTTCTGTGACTGTCATTTATTACATTCCACCAGAGCAGCAACTGACACATCTACATAAAATTAAAAATAAAATCTACTGAACCCTTTTTTTTCCCCCTGCAGTTAATGTGCTCACAAAATCCATCCTTCTGTGACAGAGAATGAAAACCAGTGGGTTTTAGCAGGCAACAACAGTCCTCTACTTGGGTACAATAACTTCAGTGAAACCTTCAGCAACACCCTGCCTTTTCTGCAAAGCCTGAGCAATTGCATCAGTGGGACGGGCCACTGGAGATGCCTCATTTCCTCTGCATCTTCAAGGCTTACACAAGGTTTTGCCAGCTCCAGCTGTGCTCACTGATAACATAAGAAAACTTGTAAAAAACAACTGAGAAGGAGCAGGGTAAGGTCCAGAGTGAAACATTTGGGTATGTACAGCGTGTAGTATGTTAGTTCTGTAAACCGAATTGAGTGTTATTCGTGAATCCTGCTTTCACTCATGGCATTCAAGTGTGTCCTTTATGACTGATGGAGCTACTTTACTCTTCAGAGCACACCTATAAAAATAACTGTGCAGAGACAGGATCCCAAGGTGTACTAATAAGACAGTTACAAGCCTAGACAGCAGGAAGTTTCAGCCTATTCCAAAGGAGCTTAATACTTAATGGAAGCATAGAGGCCTACAATTACACAGCTAAGTCCAATATATGTCTTTTACAAGATTACAGCTGGAAAAATTCACCTGTCCTGAGAAGGAAAGAAGCCAAAAGGTAGAAGAGAGATAGAGGCAGCCAGGAAGACATTCCCACAATTTCTCTCTTCAGCCTTGAATTGCAGAAGTCACTGGTGGTTTTTACCCCTCCTCAACTCCCACAATATATTCAGTCAACATGGTTTACCTAGTCAGTAAAGACTAGAACAAATATCCAGAATAAGTATCTCTGGAAAGGGGGTCTTACAAATACTTAAAAATACTTTTTTTTTTTAATGTCAGAAAATAGAAAACCCTCCCATTTAGTTATATGTACCATGGTTGTTTGATAGTGGTATATGTTACCATCTGCATTTTTGTCCATTTTTCTTAAACAAACTTACTTATTTCTATCATGCCAAGTACAAACTAATGCTTGTACACTGGACTAAAAGCAGAGAATCATCACTCCCATTCAGAAAGTAGAAGGGGACTTGATTAACCTGAAAAGATGCAGTTTGAGAAGTATACCGCAAAATGTACATAGATGGCAATTGTGGTTGCCAGGGGCAGGGAGGTAGAGAAGTACTAAGTATTCTTTCATTTGAGAATCCAAAAATTCTTGCAGTTACAAAATTTTAGTCAACTTTTAGGCAACACTCTCCAACCACTTCCTAAAACTTGGTGCGGCAGCAGAGGTAGTGACTCCAAGATGACATTTTTATAGCACACAGAACCCACATACAACCACTAATTCTATAATTAAACACTAAAACAAGATGCTACTATGAATACAATGTCTCTGGCAATGTACCACATTCAGCTGGACACTGAAATATCTTTTAGATAACTGAACTTGATCTAATCTGGAGTTGGTATTTCCTGGCCAATGATGACTAACTCTTCTAAAGCATCATTAAGTATCAGGAAATACCCACCCCCAACATCAATCACTATCTAAATATACACCAAAGTATCATGTTTTGAACATCTTCACTCATAGATAAATATCCTATAGGCAAAAGCAAGGGGAAGAAAAACCTTTTCCACCAGTCTTCAAGTAACCAAAATACAAAATCAAGTCCTAATATTAATAACAACATGTGAGTTAGGGCCAGACTTCCAGCTCGCTTGTACAGTTTCACAAGATAACACTGGGCTCTTCCACAGTTATCGCACTCCCTTCATTCATACATAAAAATGCTACCAGAATTAATCTGATCCAAACCACTGCTATGCTTGGGTTGATGGGTCACAGAAGAGCTTGGACCTTAGTGCTCTGTGTACTTTGTACAGTGAGGACACTGTCTTGCGCAGCTCTGCTGTGGCCTTCCCTCTCAGCTTCCCAGGTGCGCTGCCCTGCTGCCCTGACTGATTCCAGTCCTCAGCAACCCACACAAAGAAGACAAACAGACCAAAGAGCCTCTGTGCAAACTCCAGCCTAAAGGAGAAGCCATGCCTTTTCATCTCCATTTTCTGTTCCATTAAAAACAGCAGAGGAAAGAAAGCACTTCTTAGCTAAAAACAAACAAAGACAGAAAAAGAACCCATGGTAAGTGAAAGACAACATCACATTTATATTCAGGAAAGCTCAGGAGTGGACAATTGTCCTCTTCATTTCTGTAGAAACCTAAATTAAAGGCTCTCAGTAGGAAAGTCACAGTTCTAATCCCCTCTTCCCCATCTCCCTGAAGATACTAATAGAAAGTTTTCATCACAGTAGTCAACACATCACTATGTTGTGAATATTAAATCTAACCCAAAGAGACTGCCATGATTTCCTCTCCTTTTTCCACCTTTTTTTTTTCCTTTAAAGGCAAAATATTTGCTTTACAACTGCCATGAGTGCACCAAAACTATTTCTAATTTACTTAGAATTACAAAATAATTTCATCCCTGATGAAATTGTTAGTTACTATTAATTACGCTACTATTTTTCTGTTAGAATTCTACATACTTAAGTTGGCATGTGGTTTTCTGCAAGTCAAACACCTGCTAATTAAGTCTTAAAGTCCTATCAAATATCAGTACTTAAAACTGCTACCTTGAAGCAAATCTACAGCTTGTGTATCAAGAATGCATTTGTTTCAACCATTATTCTGGTGAGTAGATTCTACTGCCTGAATAAAGCAGCTTTTTTTTTTTTATTTGAACATGAAAAATCAAACCTCTTATGAAAATTGATATTCATTCCCAACCCTCCTCCCAGAAGAGCTAACCACTTATCAAACCACTACAGTAGATCTTCTGGCAGCTCTTTGAGCTGTAATCAGAGATCAGACTTACATTCAGATCTTTGGGGGAAAAAACCACCAACACCACAACAGAGAGCACACACACAGAGAGTCCCCTTCATTATTTAATTTTCATTTACAAAGACGGCTCCTTTGCACTCATCTGAAAACATGTTACATATCAGCAGTAAAACAGAATTCAGCTTTTTTGGAGAACACTTTAAGGGCAGATTTTTTGGACCAACACCCCCATAAGCAAAGTGCTACACCTGGGAAAACACATTAAACTGCTGGTTCAGAATTCAGTTTGCAGCCTGGTGAGCAAATAAGCCCCATCTGCATTAGCTGGCGTGATACCTTTTGCATTCCTTGTGCCAAGTAGTTCTTGAAATGTTACATCCATGCCACTGAAATTACACTAGTGACATTTTTTTCAAACTTGGAAGCTTACATAATGAGCAGCAATAGCACAAGTAATCCAGAAGTAGCACTCACTTAACACCAACTCACAGCACTGTAAGGACAGAAATGAGTTGCTACACAGAAAAAAGTTCACAAGAAAACTTCCAGCAGAAAACAGCTTTAAAAACAATACCAAAAAAATCCCTACCAACCCAGCCCTCTAATTTTGCTATATAAAGGTGCCTAAGTCAGTCTATATAGATGTGAAGGATGTAAATTAAAAGTCATGATTTGCAGGGAAAAAATGAAAGGAACAGGAAAAGAAAAATGAACGCAAACACCATCAAAAAAAACCCCTCAGCATTTATCTTGCTATTTAAAACAGCTGTGACACATGGAGTAAAACTAAACTGTATCTACAAAGCAAGGGTAGAGTTTTAAACTAATTAGTACAAAGGTCTTCAAGAAATTGAGTTCTCATAAATTACAGCTTTGCACACAGTTCAGTTTACAATGTGGACTTTGTAAAGATTTGAGACTTTCCTAGTGACGTGCTTCTGAGTACACAACAATATGAGGAAATGCTGTAGCTAATACCCCTCTTCTCTGCAGACAATCACATATCAAAGGTGCATCATTGTTTAAAATGGCTCCAGTTCCAAAGGGTGAAGATCTACTCCCTGTCCTGTCTTGACCTTAAGGGAGGGACACACTGTCCACCAAAACATCCTGTCAGGAAAGCAGTAAGAAGCGTGCAAATTTGGAGATTAGGATAATAAATACACTTTTGCTGGTTACTTATTTTGGCTTTCAAAAAAACTCTTGTCGAAGAACATAAAGGCTTTTCTACCCAAGCCTTGTCCACACCAGAAATCCTGGTGAACATATCCACTAAGCAGCTGCAGGGAACTAGGAACAATGTATTTGTGAGGCTCCCTGTGTGGTAGTCTTATGTGAAAGTTTTCATTCTTACATCCATTCTCTTTTGAAGTTACATGTTTCCTGAAACCGGTTTAGCAGAACAAAACTCTTAATTATTTGCTACTTCTTCCAATATAGATATTTGGAATTTATGCAAACATAGTCCAAATCTGTTCACTAAGTAAAGTATATGCACCTATTTAGGAAAAAAATGGGATGTTTACTGCTTCAGGACTTTTTTCTGTGTTTCCTTTTTTAGGACTGCATTCCCAAAACCTGTGAGGAGATGCCCATGACATAAAGAACAAGGTCAACAAGTATTTTAATCAGGTTCATTTTCAATGTTTGTTAGGACTGGCACCAAGTCCTTACAGAACAAGTTGTTTAGGTCAATAATAAACTGCAGGGCTCCTAACTGGTAATATTTTACCTATTTATATCCTAAGTAAAATTAATGCTTTTTACTGGTCAAAAGGTCTTATCTTCTCAAGCACAAAATTAACAAAAAGACTGGCCCAGATTAATCGAATGACTACTTTAAATGTGGTTTTATTGGGTTTTTATTATCAGACCTTTATATTTAGCTACCAGTTCTCCCAAGATGAAAAGTGATCTCTGCATTTTTCTTGAAGTTGATGCAAGTGGAGAGCATCGAGCAAATAAGCAACATTATTTCAATCGTTTTTTAGTAAAATGTCTACAGAAAACTACATAAAAGCTTAATTCAGGTTAGTGTTATAAACCCTAACATCGCTTATTGGAGTGAAACAGTTGGACGAGCCTGCTCTCATTATCTAGTTCATTTGCTAAGTGTCAGCAATTAGTTTGCATCTCTAGACACTTGCACTTGAAATTGAGAAGTGGAGGAAAATAAACCTGGCGGATGAGATCTCAAACACTTAGTATTTTTTCCAGCTCAAGCTTTTCATACCTTAGATAACATGCATTACCTCATTTTTTAATATCAGGTTAAGGTTAACAGCTAAGAATTTTTGAGAGAGAGAATGTAATTTTATCAAATAGCAAAGACAATTGTGCAAGCAAAACACAAAGCCAAGTCACAGAATCAAATTTGAGCTTGAATATATTAAAACCTAGTTCAAACAGTGAAGCTCACTTTCATACTGTACTTTTTAACACAATGACAAAGCAAATCACACAATCCAGACTGAATAAACCAGATGTTACGATTTACAGGCTCTAGTCGCATTCCTTACAATGTAAACACACCATTTTCTTTGAAGTAAAGCAAGATTGAGATCTCCTTTTCTCAGGAACTAGACATATTGCTAAATCCACAGATGCCATTTTAAATAATAAAGAAATATGTTAGTACACGGAAAAGATTCATAAACATGTATTTTTAGAAAGCGTCACTGCATTATGAGCTGCTACTTGGGCTTCATACAAACTTGCAGGAGAAGAAAATCTCTTTTTCAAAGAGTTGTTAGAGAATTGTTTTGTTTTCACTGTATTTTTACTGTTCAGCTTCAATTGCACTGAGCAACCTCTAAGTGCAAAAGTTAGTTTTTGAGGTCAAATTTCAGACTGAGCAAAGTCTATCAAAAGATTTTCATGAAGTCCTGGATTGCTCAGCTGCCTGTAATGCTATGGTTCTCATACTACACCGTGCCATAATCACCTCTATTTAAAATGAGAAATCAATTCTCTTTAAACACTTACTGTCACTTTAAGATCTTCAACAAACTACACTGCAGTCATGCTACTGTACACACCAGGGATGTGACTACCATCTCTTTAAAAAAGAAAATCAACTCCATTTAATTCCTGCTTGGATCTAGACATCTGGAATCAAGTATATACATGAGGAAGAACCACACAGCTGCAACTGTATAAATATTTTTCTTACCAATTCCCTGCCAAGAGCATCACAAAATTATAAGATCAATTTCACAGACAAGAAATAAAACTAAGGTCACACAGGCAGAGAGGCTTTTAGAATTTGGGTACTCATATTTGGCGTAAGAGGTATTCCAGGGCCGACATACAGTCTCATCTTGGATCACATTTTCCAGATTTTGTTTCCTATGAACTTCTGGGGTGGAGCTGGTCTCTGTAAACTGCCATAATGATTATCACTGATTTTATCCTAAGAATTTCTGGCATCCACTTCAAATAACAATCCAGCAGACAACACACATTCCAGCTTGCATTATTAGGATTAAAACAGGAACCCCTTTCTATTGATATGTTCCTTCCACCGAGGGTTATCTAAGCAATTGCCAAACTGATTGCAGTTGATTACACTATGATGATGCATAGACACTTAGGTATATTTGTTAGCTGAAAATGCTGCAGCAAATATAAGTTTTCAGAGGTTTGATTTATAAATAAGCTTGAGAATGCCCCTTTGATATAAGACACTACCATGGAACCCATAAAGCATCTGGAACAGTATTTCTAGATTCAGAACACTAGGAGAGGTTATTTTTTTTGTTCACCTCCAGCCAAACAGACTGCATTCTGCCTTCTCATACAAACTCATGATATCTGTGCATCTTCATTACTGAAATTAATACATACGGTCATCTATCACTGATGCACTAACAAAATCCATTCTTTGCTCTGACACATCTGCCAAGCCAACATAAGAAAAAGTAACCACAGAAGCCTGCAAAGGTGTTGTGTCTATAGACGAACATCTACATCAAGTATTAGTGGCAGCAATTCTTTGGCACTTATTCTTTGCATAATCACATTAATCGAAGTTTCGGGCTTGGTTCGGTTTTGTAGTGTGGCTAAACAACATTGATAAGTATCACCATTCCAGAGGTTGCCCGTAATTTAGAAGTTTGCAATGGCTTTTCCACTTACATTCCACCATTCATGAAAGAACGAAGCTATGGAAAGATGTCACAGTTTCAGACCACAGTAAAGACACACCACAGCAGACCAGCCCAAACCTTAGATAACAGAAATTCATACACTGGGCTGTTTAGCAGGGAAGAGCATAATTTGTAGCATACAATGATTCCAAGTTTTCCTCCTGAAACTTGTGAACTATTATGTTTCTAAGATCACACTGAGCACTGATGCTACAAAGCTGTTGCTTTTCTCTCCTTTCAAACAACCATAGTCACGTTAGAGTTTCATTTTATACGGTTTATGAAAACCTTCCAGAGTTCACACACCCCTAACTACTGCGCAAGTTTGGCCATCACAATCAACACGGCTCATCTTTGTCAAGTCCTTCTTTTGGATTCCAATTTCTTGTATCAAATGCTTTATATGGCATCACACGAAATGCTTAACATAAACACCAACACTTCTATTAAAGCTATTCTGGTCACCTGTAAACACAGACAACTTAAGAGTCTGTTCATAATCTCCATCCTCAAAGGTTTTGCCTCTTCACAACCCACTTCTTTGCAACCGTTAACTACAGCTAAAATATTTCAAAAGATGAGAACTGTAAACAAAATCTTGAAAGAGAGGTGCTTAAGCAAACAGTAATGTGAAGTGACAATATTCGTTCTGAACACTTAAGGACAGCTGGACAAGATGTTGCATTTTCATGAGGAAATAACTTATAAACCACATGCAACTTGCGGCAGCAGGGATGACTGTACAGACTGTGGGTTCAGCAACATAGGGCTAGACAGTAGGAACACTGTAAATTTTCAAGGGGCAAACCATCATATAAGCTGTGATTAAAATCACTTTCACATTCCTTGCTTCACTGAACTCTGACATCAAGTAACATTTAAATAACAGTCCAGAGCTGTGAAAATCACCTTGTCAACACTTGAAGTATCCTTAAAATAAATGTTTTAGTTTTATCACAATCTTCTCTAGGACTTTGATAGTTCCCTCCAAACAGTTTTTGCATATTTTAGTCTAATCACCACAAGTAAATGGCAGTATGCTGCTCAAGGCAGAGTACAAGCAGTCTGCTAGCAGCTGGCAATGGTGTGAGCAGTGAAGTATAGGGATGATGATGCTGGAATGCAGACACCCTTCCAGCAGATTTGCTTGCTGAACCTTTTTGAACATGAGATTCATGTCTTTATCTTGTCAAAGGTCCCTCTGAACAGCAGCACAGCTGTCTGTTGTGTCATCCACTCCTCCCAATTTTGCATCATCTGTGAACTTGCTGAGGATGCACACTGTCCAGTCGCTGAGGTATTAATGAAGACAATAAACAGCCCAGGCCCTACTATCAACCCCTAGGGCCCACCACTACTAATTGGCCTACAGCTGGACTTTGTGTCACCCCTCACACTCCTTTAAGCCCAGCATTTCAGCCAATTTGCAATCCCTTTCCCTCTCTACTTAGCTAGAGCAGATGGCATCAGCTAGATAGTCAACAAGAGTATTAAGAGAGAAAATGACAAAAGCACTGTTAAAGTCAAACAGTACATACTTCTCTTTTCTCCTCCACTAACCCAGTCATTTTATCACAGAGGGCTGACAGGTTGCTCAAGCACATGTCCCCTTCTTAAAGCTACAATAACTATTGCTAATCATCTTCTTGTCCTTCTTATGTTTGGAAATGGCTTCACAGGAGAATTTGCTCCATCATCTTCCCAGGGGTCTAGGTGAGGCTGAGCAGTCTTCAAATCCCCAGACTCTCCTGTCCTTCTTGGAGGCAAAAGCAACACTTGTGTTCTTCCAGTCCTCAAGAACAGTCTTCTATTATCTCAATCTTTCAAAAATAATTCAGAGTGGTTTTGCTATGGTATCAGCTCTCTCACCACTCATTGGTGCATTCCATCAGTTCCCATGGACTTCCTTAAAGTGAACTTTTAAAAATGTTCCCTTACTTGGTCCTTCTCTACTGAGACTAAATCTTCATTGCTGCAGACTTTACCACTAGTCTCCAAGGCCTGGGACTCCAGATGACAAATCCTACCAATAAAGACCAAGGTAAAAAAGGCATCTAGTACCTCTGTTTTTTCCATGTTTTCCTTAATCTCCCTCTGGCTGCTGATGTACTTACAGAAGTCCTTCCCATTGCCCTTCAGATCCCTAAACACTTGCCTGAAAACTGAGGTCCAAAGCCAATCCCAGTCATACCTTTTCTACATTCCATTCCTCATGCACACACAAGCAGGAGGCACAGTGAAGTTCAGATTCAAAAAAGGCCAAAGTAAGGGAAAAGGCACTTCTTGAAAAACTTCTTACTGGGCCTATTCTAACTTAACCGTTGCAGTACAATACAAACAAAACAAGGAAACCATAACCAACTCCAAACTGCCCCTCTACTCTGTTTAACCTTATGACACAAGTATCATGCTAATGATGGCTAAGTTTGCTCCTTTGGTCAAAAACGGAGCCTGACTGACAGATGTGATATAGACTGGAATGAGCGTGATTAGGCAGCAACACAGCAGTCTTCTCAACAGTAGCACAACCTCCCTGTTTATAACTGTGATGAAAGTGAATTGTTATTTTCAGGAAATCTAAATGATGCATCCCGGTGGTTATATATTCTGTGTTTTACATTATACAGCTCTTTCATCTTATGCATTAACTCATGCCTTACAGCCTGCTCTGCATTTCTAGGGCAAGGCAACGTCATACAGATGTCAAGAGGTGAAGTGTTATAACCAACAATTTAAACAACTCACTAGTTCTGGACAGTATGCATTAAAGATCTCTGACTGTACATGGCAAATGACTGAGCTACCGACAAGCACATACCAAAGCCAGCTTTATGCCACAGGATAGTGAAGGCTGCACTCACATGCAAAGGGTGATAAGAGCAGTTCTGAGAATTGGAACTATACTTTAGAGCAATAGGCTGGTTTAAACAAAGTGTCTAAAGCAAACAGCACCAGTAAAAGCTACAGAGAAGTAGAGACTAGCTGATATTAACAGTTTGACATGTGTCAAGACAAAAAATGAGATCATCTTTACACTTATAAAAGCAATGTATTCCCAAACTTCAGTGTGTTATAAAATAATAAATTATTTCAAACCTAAGGCTAGGTTAGCAACTAAGAGTGATAAACAAAATCCAATTTTGCAGAAGTCCAGATATACTTTAGTATATCCAGCTAGAGGCATTCCAGCCACTCTACCACTGTGTGATATGAGGCAAGTCTTAAAGGCACAAGGAGTCTGAACATTTGTAGAAACACCAACAAACAAAGAAAAGCAGAGGAAACCAACAGTATGTCCTTAACCGGTTCCCTCTAAAATCAGTGGCTCCCTAACTGATTTAACAGGTTTTTCAAAAAGCCTTTGAACAAAACTTTAATTAAATCTATTCCAAAACAAGCACCCATTTCGGCTCAGTGCTCTAGGTAAAACTCCAGTGCATTTACAAGTATAATCAGTTCAGTGCAGTTCTCCCTCTTTACTCTATAAATACAGCTATTTATGTTTGACCCCAACCCACACTAAAACTCAAGCCCCCAGCATGCGGCTCTTTCATCTACTTCTTTTTCACAACCTGATCAACAGAAGTAGAATGGCAGATGAAGAAATGTTGGGTGTTTACCTTCAGAAAACAGAAAGGGTTTTTTCTCAGCCTGGTAGTGAATACAAAGATCTGCCTGAGCAAGATTTTTATTACTAGAAATGCATCATACCTGCACAAAAAAGTACTATTTTCACAGAATCATAGAATAGTTTGGGTTGGAAGAGAGCTTTTAAAGTTCATTTAGTCCAATGCCCCCCTGCAATGAGCAAGGGCATCTTCAACTATCTCAGGTTGTTCAGAGCCATATCCAACCAGACCTCAAACACTTTCAGAGATGGGGCATCTATCACCTCTCTGGGCAACCTGTGCCAATGTTTCACCACCCTCACTGTAAAACATTTCTTCCATATGTCTAATCTAAACAGACTCCTTCAGCTTAAAGTCATTACCCTTTGTCCTTTCGCAACAGACTCTGCTAAAATGTTTGTCATTCTGATAGCCCCCTTTGAGTACTGAAGGCTGCAATAAGGTCTACCCAGAGCCTTCTCCTGGCTGAACAATCCCAATTCTTTCAGCCTTTCCTTACAGAAGAGGTGCTCCAGCCCTCTAATCATCTTTATGGCCCTCCTCCAGACTCACTCCAAGAGGTCTGTATCCTTCCTGTGCTGGGGACCCCAGAGCTGGATGCAGCACTTTGGGTGGGGTCTCATCAGAGCAGAGGGTGTCATCGGCAAATTTGCTGAGGGTGCACCTGGTCCCTTTGTCTATGGCATTAATGAAGACATGAAATAGCACAGACACCTGAGGGATGCCATTTGTCACCAGTGTCCTTTGGGACACTGAGCTGTTGGTTGCATCCAGAGAATAGTGGTCAATGGCTCAGCGTCCCAATGGACATCGGTGACAGGTGGTTTAACCCAACAGATTCAAAACTCAATGGAACAGGTACCAAAACAAATGAATAAAGAAGAAAACCAAGATACCATGAAAATTGCTGTTATTTATTTAAATTTTACTCATTTTCTAGTTACTATTAACATTCATTCATTCAAAAAGCAAAGCTGTATCACTTTTCAATACATTAAGTGAAAATACAGGTATTAACATGAGACCTGTAACACCTCAAGCATCCCTAAAGGCCAAGCCTCGTCTGTATTGACACAATTCTGACCAAGCATTTGAAAAGCCTGTCTTGAAACAGCACTATGGGTCACACCACTCAGCACTTCACACATTTTAGCAAAACATGCATTCAGAAAAAAGCTCCAGCAAAGCAAAAACCTTATTGGTGATCCACAGGTCACACACAGCTCATCAGAGAACTCCACTTTAGAGTGGACCAGACAATGGTCCTTTACTACTCTGACTTCTAAAGAAATGCAATTTAGTTTACAAAACTGAGAAATTTAGATTACATATTATAAATTATCATTTCAATACTGTGGGCCATTTAATAATATTACTTCCTTTTCATAAAGAGAATTTCTGTGTTTCTTATCAGATCTCACCCTATTCAATGGCCACTGCTAACAGTCTTCAACCAAAACAAAATTTGTTGTACAATATAGATCTGCTTATGCTACATGAGTCTGGGAGAGAAGAAAAAAAATTAAGGGAAAAAAAATCAAGTACCTTTAGTATGGGGAATGTTTTTCTGGCTACTTGTTTTTAATTCCAGTATGCTCAAAATTGAACAAAATGGCAATAGTTTCTTCTTCTGTTGTATAGATTTCCCTATATATAAGGAGAGGAAACCTACTCCTTAATGAGTTTCTCTCCAGGGCTATATCTATCATAGATCAGTCGTCAATTTGAAAGCCAGCAACAAGCTCATCAAACCCTTCCTGAGCACTAAATGGGAAGACTAGCAGAGAGCACTGCTAGGCCAAATTTCTCAAAGAATGTGCTTAAGGACGTTCCGTTTTCAGACATATTGATATGACTAGGACCATGCTACTAAATATTACAATTAAAGTCCCCACCAGGTCACCTGTCTGCATTAAACTGCACCTAAGCATACTGTGACATCTGTACACACCTGCTGAGAAAACAACCAGCATTAAACTTTCATAAAGGAAAGACCAAAATAAAAGGCCTTCAGGTGCTGAATAATGGAATTTTCTGCTAGCTTTCCCAAAGCATATTGCTGGTTTCATTATGGTTTCAGAATTTGAAATTTCAAGATCAATATAAGCAGCATAGAAAAACTTAAAACAATCCTCCCAAAATACTAGATTAGAAATGAAACAAAGAAACTATGACCCAAATACACATATTTTACATTATGCTGGTTACCACTGAACGAGAAAAACTGGTTTGCCCACATGGACAAAAGAACAGTATTACTCACCCAACTAATGTCTCCCTAATTCAACTTTACTAAAATGAATGTGCTCTTTAGTCTATTCTTGAGGAAAACTCCATGACCGTACAAAGTGGTTCTACAGTTTCATTACGAATATGCAAAGGGCAGAAAATGGCAACAAGGGTCAGTCAGCATACACTAAGATGATGTATGAGCTAAAAAAGCCATAATACCAGCATATCACTAAGGATTTGTACTTAACGCGATGAAAGGTTTTTGTGATAGCTGAATAGTTGAGAACTTTGGACCTCACCACACTTTTGGGAACAAAAGCTATGAAGATGCAACACTACACCAGTCAAACAGAACTCCACCTTCTTAAGCATCTCTGAACTTCCATGACAATCTCCTAGACAAGACATTTATTTAGATACTTCCCCGTCACTTTTTTAGGTATTTGCCATCACTTGAAAAGCTTTGTCTAGAAGCAACCAGATGTCTTCCACTATCAAATTATTAGCTGTTCTGTTTTTTTCAGAAATTTCATATAATAGTTATAATTCTGTGGTGGGCTGACCTTGGCTGGACACTAGTTGCCCACCAAAGACATCCCCATCATTCCCGCTCCTCAACTGGCAGAAAAAATACAATGAATGGCTCTTGGGTCAAGGTAAGGACAGGGTCATCACTCACCAATTATTGTCATGGGCAAAACAATCTTGACTCCCAAGTCGAGTTTGCTTACAATTTCATTTATAACCAATCAAATCAGAGTAGGACAATGAGAAACAACTCTTTCCCTGCTTCAGCATGGGGTCTCTCCCATGGGAGGCAGTCCTCCATGAACTTCTCCAACCTGAGTCCTTTCCATGCACTGCAATTAATGAACCCACTGCTTCAGCATGGGTCCCATCTACAGGGTACAGTCCTTTAGGAACAGACTGCTCCAGCAGGAGTCCCCTGTGGGGTCACACGTCCTGGCAGCAAACATGCTTCAGCCTGGGCTTCTCTCTCCATGGTCCACAGGTCCTGCCAGCAGCATCCTCCAGCACAGGCTTCCCATAGGGTCACAGTCTCCTTTGGGCATCTGCCTGCTTCGGCATGGCGGTCTCCAGGGGCTCCAAGTGGGTGTCTGTTTCACCTTGGACCTCCATGGACTACAGGGGCACAGCCTGTCTCACCAGGGTCTTCTCCATGGGCTGCCAGGGAATCTCTGCTCCAGCACCTGGGACCTCTCCTGCCCCTCCCTTCACTGACCTTGGTGACTGCAGAGCTGTTTCTCTCATACACTCACTCCTGTCTGTCTGCAATTGTTCCCACACAAATGTTTTTTCTCCTTAAATCTCCTTAAATCCACCACTGTATGGGCTCAGCCTCGGCCAGCAGCNTGCCTGCTTCGGCATGGCGGTCTCCAGGGGCTCCAAGTGGGTGTCTGTTTCACCTTGGACCTCCATGGACTACAGGGGCACAGCCTGTCTCACCAGGGTCTTCTCCATGGGCTGCCAGGGAATCTCTGCTCCAGCACCTGGGACCTCTCCTGCCCCTCCCTTCACTGACCTTGGTGACTGCAGAGCTGTTTCTCTCATACACTCACTCCTGTCTGTCTGCAATTGTTCCCACACAAATGTTTTTTCTCCTTAAATCTCCTTAAATCCACCACTGTATGGGCTCAGCCTCGGCCAGCAGCACCTCTGCCTTGGAGCCATCTGGCATTGCCTATGTCAGACCTGAGGGGAGCTTCTGGCAGCTTCTCACAAGCCACCCCTGAGCCTTTCCTGCTACCAAAACCTTTCCATGCAAGCTTAATATATTACTGCATAAAATTAGAAGAAGACCTAAAAAAGAAAATTAGTATTAGTATTTATGCTCCATTTTTAGATATACTTGGCTATGAAGAGTCAGCTTCAGCCCCCTCTCCCCTGCCTCCTCTCCTCTCATCTCAGGAACATAAGTCTTCAGCCTCAGATGTAAAACGTCACAGTGAAATATCTTTAAAGTTAAATATTATTATCTTTACAAAAAATACTTATTTATATAAATATTACTCCTAAACTACTTCATTATCCATTTAAAGATGAGCATTACTTTTTATGGACTTTTTTATTTCAATAAATTAAATAAATAAAAAGCCGCCTGCAGATGAATCAAGCTTTTTAATTAATCTGTGTCTATATATAAACAGAGGCAGAGGGGAAAAGTTACTATCTGCTTGTTTTAGAAACAACCACACATGTAGCATTCCAAGGCTGTTCATAAAAGATCTTGTGTGTGTGCAGTGTATGGAGCCACCTTTGAACCTTGCTAATGGGGTTTTGCATACAACAGGCTTAAAAGAATCCTCCCAGGTATCAACTCATGGGAGGTTGATATTTTCAGGTACAGTTCATCAGACATTCAATAGGTTTGATGATGAAAGGTTCTTACCATTCTAACAAAAAAATTATGAGTAGCACTGCTCTTCCCCAAATTAATCCAGTAGAGGCCAAGACTTCTCAGCAAAACCACAGACCAAGTTCATACTTGCTAAAAATAGAACATGACAGTAGTTGGCATCATACTATCGTACACTTCTTGTGACAACAAGTGTTGGGTTTTTCTTATATTTAACTCACTGTCATCTTTCATAATAGCCTTCTCCCAAGGGAGAAGAGATGATACACAAACGCACACAGAGAAGGCACAATAACCTGGAACAACAGACATATCTCAGCTCTGCCAGGTATTAGCTAGAAAAGTCAGGCTGTTAATTCCCTACTGCCTGATACTACAGTTCAACTGTATTTGACTTTATTTAAATAAGTAAACAAAGTTTTTTAGCTTTCTATATTTCTGTTATGTGAATTTATGGTAGCTTTATATCAAATCCAAATTTGAGTTACAGTTTCAGAGGTCTTTATGCATACCACATTTCTCTCTTCAAAAAGCAGATAGAAAAGACAAAAGCTCTTGAGTGGGAGGAAGCAACGGCGAAAGGGAGGAATGCATCAGCTTGCCAAAAATGTGCCACAGCCTCTACAATACAATGTTAATAATTCTGCCTAATGCAAATGCAATAAAGCTCAGAGTTTCAGATCCAGAGTCAATCCTTGTCCTATTTTCCTGGACAAAATACACTATAGACTTTTTTTTTGTTTTAAAAATGACTCATTTTACTGTTCCTTTAAACTGAAGATTGCCATCTTCAGGTTTCCAACAACATTTTTTCAAAAACTGCTTTCACATGTATGGAACAGAATATTATTTTAAAGACTCTGGATTGCTGTTTCTGGCTTTATTTCCAAAAGTATTGACATAATTTTGCACCAAAAAAATCAGTGAAGTACAGTAGCTTTTTCAATTTCTTCAGAAAAATGAGCATAATACAACACTAAACTCCATCTTCCTGAGAGCCACTTTGAGAGAAGTTCATCTAAACAACTTAGAATAGGCTAATTTGAAGTATATTCTGTGCACTATTTGGAGTGCATATAAACTAGTTCATATGTGGTAAAGAGAAAAGGACAGGTTTCAACTTGTGCAATTCAGCCATAACCATACTGTAGAAGTACTTGATTTCTTATCCTGCTTTTTACACTGTAAGAACTTTTACGTTCAGAAACTAAAATACTTTTAGAAGGAACACTCCACACATTCTAATGTTTGCTTCACATCTTGGAAGTTCTTGCAATGTCCATACTAGCTATTTAGCAAATAATGGAAGGGCTGCTAAGCTCATTTGTAACCCATGGTTTCTTACATTACTAATTTGAGAATTAATCAGATGATATAATAATAGTGTAATGAAATCTTTCTTTTCTCTCTACTCAGATGTCTCCAGACCTCCATAATACAAGTATTTGACAAATACTGAAGTGCAATCACAGTATTTCTCTCATAAGTTCTGAGTTTCTGTTCCAAGAACCACCATAATCACAAACTAACCTCTAGTATCATGGTTTCAGAGAGTTAAATAAAGGCATATAAATCCCATAAAATTTAGCTGCATAATCTTAATTTCAACTGCGTTAAATGTTGAACTACGTGATCAATTAATTGGATTAACAGATAAATAGAAGTCCACAAGAGAAAGAAGAAGGTGCTTCCATTTTCTATTTGTGTCCAGCAGAGATTAGTGTTACACTTAATGCTGCTCATATTGTCCTTATGTCTGCAAAGAAGAATATTTCTGGCATAATCTGCCAGTATCAAAAACTGACAAATTCAGAGAAAGCAATAAAGGACTAGTTATGGTGATGAATTTCTTTCAACAGTAAATTTATTTCAATATGGATTACAGTAAGTCAAACAAAAGATCATGTATACACGAAAAAGAACATAGGCTAAACTAGAGATTATCGTGGATTCTAGTTATGCCAGTAAGAAAGTGAGGACGAGGTGAGTATTTGATGCTGCAGAGACAGAATAAATGACTTCGAAACACATAGGCAGGGAAAGGCCATTGACAGGTCTCCTTCATCTTCATCCCCAGCTGGTACCTACAGTTCAGGTGCCCACATTTTAAGAGAAGCTCATCCCACTCCCACACATACATGAAAACTGAGTTCCTACATTTTGCTTAATTGACTTCTGAAATAGAAAATAAAGCAACAACTAGGTCATAATCTAAATGACAAAGACTTCAAACTTCTTTTCATCTTTTGTTTTTTTCCTACTAGATCAAGTAGCTGGCATTTGATATTAGATGCACATTGGTAGCTTACTCCCAGACGCTGGAATAATTTGCCAAGGTATATGAGAAGAATCCAACATTTGAAGTCTAAGAAAAATGCAGGGTGTGATTTACATCAAAAGCTATACATCAAACAAAACACAGACTTGCTACTTTAGGTGAAATTGTATTGCATCTAATTTCTAACTATAAAATCATTTGACCTAGCAGAAGATTTGCCACTAGCCTACATTGGTGTAGTTCAAAATGGTGCACCAAGGGAAAAAAACAAGCATAGAGAGATTCCATGTAAGGTTACCTAAACACCAGGAAGTCAAACATGGAGAGAGTGGATATCTGCATGCCAGAGACAAGACTGGTTACATTTTACAGCTGACACCTTTCTCTTATAAAAAAAACAGAGCTGCTGGGGTGGTGAGCACACAGAGAGACTCAGGCAGAGAGATACCAGTCACTAATGCCTCTAAGCTCAATGAGCTCACCATGGTATGCTTTTATATAAGCTCACACATATTATCTAAAGATAAGAATACTTTTAAAGAAGTGCTTAGAGAAAATAAGAGTTAAACAAAAATTTCAGTACTACTATGGGCCAAGTTCATTAATGACATCTATCCAAACCCACTTGGACTGCCTACATAAGCCCATGTACTCAATAGGGTATCAAAGTCCTTACATCAGACAAAGAGGAAACTCTGTACTCTACTATCCTGACAAGGAATTTCATAAAGGCCAACACTTGGGGTGTGCTTGGCACAAGCAAAGGCCAAACATGTAGCTAGCTCAATATCTGTACTCTAAGCTGAATCACAAACTATAAAGAACATGGTTAGTTATACAATATTTTGACAGAATAGTATTCCAGATCCCACACTAATTTAAAACAGAACTCTGCCCGTGACTCAAACCCTAGGCAAAGACACTCTTCACTAAGCATTTATCTTTGCTGTTGTTTTGGGTTTTCTGGTTTGTTTTTTTTTTTTTTTTAGTTACTCAAAATATACTTGGAACAGATCAATTTAGAGATGTGGTAAAACATATTCCACACCACTGAGCTTTNGGTTTTTTGGTTTTTTTTTTTTTTTTTTTTAGTTACTCAAAATATACTTGGAACAGATCAATTTAGAGATGTGGTAAAACATATTCCACACCACTGAGCTTTACAGAGCTATGGGAATGAAAGCTGTGCCCTGCTGATAAAGAAATATTACTCTTTTTAACTCTATTAGGATGAAGAAGAGATACTACAAGGTGAAGTTTGGTTTTCTTTTCCTCCAGAGACTGGAAAAAAGTTACAGCAGCTGCACTATCTAAAAGTGGACAAGTCTAAACTTGGGACGAAATTTTGCACAGCCCCACTGTTTGCAGTCTGAATCAATACACAGAGACAGACTCTCATTACCCAAGATAAAGGCAAGCTGAGCTATAGTGTACCTACTGTCCCCTGCAACAAAGCCTGGGACCCACCCAAGCAGAGTCAGCCCAAGTCCACAACTCAAAGCCAAGGAGCTACAGAGCTACCTCACACCCTGCCTCTTCCTCGTAGTCAGCCCGGGTGCAGCACCAGCCCAACACCAACTCCCCAGCACTGGAACCACTTTGGGAAGTGCTTCAAAGTATGGCAGCCACTAATGGTTCAACCCAGCAGGAGTGAGCTCACAGTAACCTGTAGCTGATCTTTTCAGAAAGTACAACCTACAGCCTGCAAGTTCAACTTCTACTCCACCTGCACCAACAACATCCTCGATAGGGCATAAAAAATTTTTTTTTAAAAAGGCTTTTTACAATTTTTCAATGTCAACAAAATCTCTTCTACTTGGAACTTCATGGTTAAGTTTAATTAAAGTACTGAACACAAACTACTGAGAGGAAGTAAACTGCAACCTTGCCAATAAAAGCAATTGTTTCAGTACAGCTACATAAACTTTTGGGAGTTAAATGGTAAATGCTAAATTAAGTCTGTCTTTGCTTTTCTAGTTTGTGACTTTATTAACACCAACAGCTTTCCCTAATACCAACGGTTTTTCTGCTAGGTAGACTTCACGGACTAAATTTAAAACACATTGCACTGATTACTAAACTGCATTTCACAATTTCCTTTGGATTTTGGCAACATTCTCCCCCAGTTATTAGAGCAAATCTTTCAAAAACTCCATCCATTAGAGTGAGAGTTTCAAAGAAATTGATGTCTGCCATCATTCAAACAACTGAAGAAGCAAGCAGACAAGATTGCTTTAATGTAAGAGAACACTTGTAAGTAACTGGAACTTGGTACTTTTTATTGTTAACAATTACTAGAACGTATCTTAGTCCTGCTTCATTTGAATATACATTTTTAAGAACACCCAGTTTAACAAAGTGAAGGAAACATGAGAAATTCAGCCTTTTCTGTTCTCAACACCTAAGCTGCCTGCAAGTTTGAGAGCACAGTAGAAGAGATCATGAATAAATACAACCACTTTCCCACCTTTCTTGTCCGGTATGTCTTGGCTACCTGTACAGATTACCCTTGTGTGAAGGACAAACTGCCTTCATAACCAGTTACTCCAAAAGGAAAACCTACTTTCCAAGTCTGCATGTTTTAGACTCAAATTCTATTGATAAATTTACTGTTTGCAGAATTTCTTCTTCCAACAGTGCCAGATGTAAGGATACCAAATACCAAACTGCTTCAGTATCAGCACACTACCCAGTTTCCAGACATATTTCTTTTTTTCACTATATAGCTATTATTTTTTAATTCTATTTTGTGATTGAAAGCTGTACTAAGAATAATACAGAAGACTAATAAAAATATGATCTAAAGATAGAGACTTCATGTTTGTTTGGTAGCAGTTTTAAGACAATGACCTCTAAAATCACCTTACTCATCCAAAAAGCAAGCCCTTTTCTTTAAAGTTGATGTCACCAGCTGCTAAAAGCCTAACTCTTTCTTAGTGCTTCTAATACTCTTTTTGGGTAGCATCAGCTTGCTTTCAGCCTCCTATAGTCAGAATTTAGAAACCACCAAATACCCTCTAGGAATTGTCAGTAGGCACTTACGGTTCACACCACCATCATCCCAGTAGAGTTGAGGCTCAGGGGACAAACTGAAAATGGCCATTTTTCCATCTCTACTGCTACCAACTGACCCAAGATTCTCTCTTAGCAACCGGGATGAAACTGCCTTTAAAGGAAGGATTCCTACAGACAAGTCTTCATATTTTAAGTCCTGTTAGTTGAAGAACATTACCCTTTTTCAGTCATAGTTATTTTCCATCTTACCCAGCACTTGAGAATGATATTGTCTGCTTCAGTGAATATGTTTTTGCTTTCAGTAAAGCAAACCCAAGAGGATTTCTGTGTGTTTATCTATTTTAACACAAATTCTAATTGTTATATTAATCATGAACAGTGCTGAATTTGTAAGCATGAAAAGCTTCAGTTGGCATGACTGAACTACTTGCAAAATGAAATTACAGACTTGTGACTTGTCATAACTGTGAGATCCTTCCCTCACTTTGGTATCCAGAATTGATTTTAAAAGAATCATAGTAGAACTTGTGGCTCCAGCACCCACAAAAAAACCCCAAACAAACCAAGAAAAAACACACAAGCTTTGCAAGTCACCTTTATTTAAATAGATAGTCCTCACTGTGTATTTAAAACCTCTAATTACCTAATTTCTTTTATGTCTTTTCTCTCCTTGAAGTATCTTTTGAACACACCCTTTTTGTCTTCAGGAACTACTGTATTTTTTAACGCCTAAAAATGAAAAAAGAAAAAAAAAGAAAAAAATCAAACTTAAAATAAGACTGTGGGAGGAAGAAAAGACTTGTTCTACACCTGCCTCACCCAGGATCACTGCTTTCATTAACATAGCGTGGGACCTGAGAGCCACAAGGCAGAACCTACCTTGAACAGCAAGAATTTTAAAGCAACCCATACCTTTGCTCGTTATCTGAGTAATACTTAGGTGCAGACACCATTATCTCCATGCTAATAAAACACGCCACCTCAATGGAAAACAACTGTGCACTGACTTCTCCAGTACTTCTGAAGGAAGATCTTCACTTGCACAATTTAGTCAGCCTGTAGGTTAGCAATCGCTCTGAAACCAGAACCTGATCTTTGACCTACGGCAGCAACAGGCAGCAAAGCCCTGCTGAAAACACTCGTGGGATTTAGAAGAATGGTGCTCATCTAAAGGCACAAGAACTGGAAACCATACGCAGCTAAAAGCTTCCTCTTAAGCTCTGCCTTCTTTGAGCAAGCATGCCACATGCAGAAAGAAGCAGGAAATGTTGGTTTATCTTCTCAATATGAAAATGTGCCTTTCCAGGATAGGATCTGTCCTTTCAAGTTTTCTGCAAGTTTTAAGCTTTCCCACTTAAAGAATAATGGAAAGCCAGGTTTGACAAGAAGAAAATTAATTTTATTCATGAGCAAGTTTTACTAAATAAGTAGAAAAAAAACCCTTTCAATATCAGTTAAAAGGTGGACTTCACCCAGCCTAGTTCAGAATCAAACAAAAGCTGCTCTCCAAAAGCCTCACACGGTGTTTCCACTACTATGCATTCTCACTTTGAACTCTCAACCCTTTTCCCACTTCAATTTCTGTTCAACTCTTCACTTTGAAGCGAACTTGTTCATATTTATAGCCAATAGCTTCTTCTTAGGGAAGCTGCATCGGAACAGTTGCAAAGTCAGAACCTGAAAAAACTGCTAGTCAGAATTAAACCACAAAACTAGCTAGAATGAAGGCAACTCATCAAAGACAATTCATTCTCACTACATAATTTAAGAAAATCAAATGACCTACATAAGTAATCATTTTAGGAGGGAGGATGTCAGCTAATAACTCAGATTATCAATCATTTTCATTACCCTAACATCTTTGTATTAAATAGTGCTCAAAGGCATCCATTATTTATAGATTTCCTCAGGCTCAGACTTCTCTGCAGCTCTCTTCTTAAGCTGTATCTGTAGGACTATCTCCACACCTAAGCACAAGTCTCACACTTCATTTCACCCAGGCCACTCTGGCACCTGTCAGCAGCACACCAGTGCCCATGTACAAGCTATTTCACAAAGATGAAGGCATCGAGGAAGTAAAAAAAAAAAAAATTAATAAAAAATAACATGTTCAGAAAACAATGCAAGAGTTGCTTGCCAAATTCAGAAGGAATTTTGATTTTAGGCCTCAACAGAACAAGGACAAAATACATGATTCTGCTTTGCCTAGCATAGGTAAGCCTCTGATTTTAAAAATCTGAATGCCTGTCCATACATAGAGATTTACAAATTACTAGAACAACTGCTAAAGGCTCTCTGTAAGTACAGAACAGACATTTTTGAAGGCACTGTAATAAAAGTAATCCCTCATTTCTTTAGGTATAAAAATAAGAGTTGTCCAACACACACACCGAGCTTATTGGATCAGCTTTAGAACATTAACACACAGGAGACCTGACAATTCCATTGGGCAAAAAAAGTCAAATCACAGCTGTGCCCCAGCAGGTAAATTGTCAATTTAGTGTTATACACCAGAATGAAGGGGGTAAGGAGAAAAGTACACACTCATTTCTCACAATTGACCATTCCTACTACAATTTATGCAAAACTAACATCCCATCAATAGTATTACAAATAGTATCAAATTTAGAGGCTTTTAAAACAAAGAGCAGGAATAGATTACAAGGTTCACATTGCAAAAGCACCTGGGCTTTATAATAGCACACAGTTCTGCATCCACAATAAAATGGAACTCACAACAGCTATGGTGGGAAGTTTGGGGCAAAATTAATTTTAATAATCCCTTTAAGATTTTTGTAGATCAGATGTCCACATCGCAGAACTAAAACTGGGAAGCAACGTGTTTGAAACTCTGCTATTTCACTGCCTATTTAAAGTCAGACTTGCACAGAAAAGTTCAATCACCATGCTTTAGAGAAACAGGAGAATTCAGACTAACAGCGTCAGAAAATTCCATAGAAATGGTAAGCATGAAGTACTGAAGTATAGCTGAATAAACACAGCAGGCACCTTTACCAGGAGATCAAAGTGTACTTAATATTCAGTTTCTTCTCCCAGGTTATACGGAACATGCAAGTTTACTTCAAAATAACTTTTAAAAACAGTGATTACTTGGCATTTAACATCATGGAGCATTACAGAAAAGTCGGCTGGAGCAGACTGAAATTAAACACTTCCTCCTACCCAAATAAAGTTTCCTGAGTCTATAATCAAGCAGCATTTCTTTCATGGCTAAAATTCTTTAGCTCTTCCATAAATACAAGGTGTTTACCTCCCTAATAACTGGTCCATGTGATGAATTTTCCAACTTAATTAAACTCACTTATACTTCAGGTTTCCTTTAGAAAGGCTATTTAGGCTATTTAGAGTTAACAATTTTTTTTCTTAAAAACTCTGTATTCTTGGCAGACTTTGGGGACTAACAGCCTGATACTCAGCTACAATGTTCCCAGTCCAGATGTGGGTAGCTGGTACTACTACAGCCTTTTGCTACAGAAATAAGTGGTAGTTAATGTTCAAAGGTACTGACTTGATGCTTCACTTACACAAAACACAGTAACAGAGTGACCACATCACAGCTACCGCCTGTAACGTTAGATACAGTGAATTGATGGCTCTACATCTTTAACAAGTGAAAGATGGAATTTTACAGATTGTACTGAACAGTTGAGGCAAGTGGCTGCACCTGCGCTCCCTGGTGCCCCAGGGTTTCAATGAAAGAAATACAACACAGCCTTTCTGAAAGCAAGAGCTGATTAAATGAAGACATTTTGGAAACTAACATATAAATGCTTATTTCCATTAGAGCATCTGTCTCAAAAAATCAATGCTCAGAGCTCTCTGTAAGAGGTGGCTCCTGAAATAAACAAGATTTTGTAGGCAGACTACACAGACAAAAGCTGCTTCTTCCTTCCCCTGAGAGGCAGAAAGAGCAGTCAGCAATGGGGTGAGATGAAAACATGCATTAAGGGACCACAAGCAATAACCTCCTTCCTCTCACAGCCTAAACTTTGCCATGGCTCAAGGTTCTGTGTAAGTGAAGTTCCCTAATGGACCTGTTCTCATGCAAACCCAGCACCTGTACCCTCTAACCATGGCTCTGCAGTTCACCACTACTCACGTAACACCAACCTACTGCCATTTGACCAAGCAATCCCCGTTTAAAGCAAAAACACACACAATGTCCTTGAGAAGGGGCCCTCACAACTGGTACACAGAAGGCTAAGCTTACCCTAGGTCCAACCTTCTAGTCCAGTGCATTCTTTATTACTTTCTTTTTGGAATGAGGAACACCTTCAAAGTGATGACATAAAACACTTTTCCCTCAAAAAAAGTTGAAACACTGTAATTTCTCAAGGGTAACTCCTTTTTTGTTTACTACTTTGTGCAACCTGCCCTCTCAAAGCACACAATTGACTTCCTTTGCTCTCCCATCTTCTCAAACATCATCAGCATGCTACTTCCAGATGGAAATTGAACTATGTTAAACTATCTGTAAACTATTTTCTCTATTCCCTGCACTGGAGAACTTAAATTATGGCTCGTTCACATTTAAGACCAGTTTGCAGGAGGCTATACCAACCCAACTGCTCGGTGCTCCACCTAGTTCCCGTTCTTCCTTAGACAACATTTGCCAGACCACTTGGAGACAATCCAGCTCACCACAGCAGCAGAAAATACCTTGTGCTGAATTGACTGATTATGGTTTATGAGAAAGTCAAATACAAAAGGCACAGCAGAAGCACACAACAGACAGTGATAACAGTTCTTGCAGTGGCAGCAGTCGGGTTAAGAATTCATGAGCTATCCCGAGTCATCCCTAGACACCCCTACAACCATCATTGCCAGGATCAAAAATACTTGTTAGTGAAGAGGACTTGCTTAGGAAATACATTTTTGAGCTAACAGCTCATCCCCTTGTCTGTTTCTCTGAATGTCATAACCCTGTCTAGAGGCACATCTATCAGACACATTAGAAGGAATAACCCATTAACCAAAGAAATGTTTTAAACTTCCAAAGAGGCTTACAACTATAAATCCCAAGGGTTATAAGGCAGAAAGTTAGTTAAGAGGACTTGAGTCTAGACTCTGTGTCTTATTTTCTACACTGAGCAGTAAATACTCTTTCATTTCAGTGAGATTCTTCCATTTCTAACTTTCCACCATACACACGAGAATTAACACATGATTCACTTGGAATTTGGCATGGCAAGAACCTAAATGTTAATCCTGAAAAATTTAAGTCTTCTGGATTTAACCACAAATAACCTATCAGCAAATAGATTTGTAGAACAAAATAAAAATTAAGCCAGATCTCACAAGTCTGCCTTTCACTACTAAAACCTGCACCTTTTGCCTTGAAGTTTCTATAAAGAGATTAAGGAGAATTGAAAAATAAATTAAAAAAACAAAAAGGATGAAGGAAAAGAAAAAAGCAGAGGATCCATGAACCAGCTTCCTTCTCAAAAAACCTCTGCTGCACCATGAATCATTTCAGTTTGCAAAATTAGCAATTTTCCTCAACATCCTTTACCTCCTGTGTACCACAAGAATTCTATTTTGAACAAGTCCTTCGCATTGGATTTACTTCACTGATTTCACAGAATCACACAATCTGCTACTGCCCTGCCTCTTCCCCTTTCTGATAATCTGAATTTCCGATATTCAGATGTCTCAGTTAGAAGAAATGTTCTGCTACTTGCTTAAAGACCACTGCATAGTGATCTAGACTTACTACAGAATAAAGGCAAATTTTAAGCACATTAAAATATTCTGATCACCTTTCAGATGAACCCCGAGCGATATTTCTACTCCCAAATAGATGAGTCAAAAACCTTAAATGGATGTGAAGAACTTCCCTAATTTAGCTCTGGACAAGTCTGAGAGTAATGAAATATGTTACAATCTAAACAGTAATCACCTCACACATTTTACATGCATCTGAACTTAAATGATCTCGACTCCTACAGGAAATTATAATATATATAATGTCAGAAATAAGATATATTAATGACAGTTCTCTTGGTTAAGTTCTTTACAAATGTTATTGGGACTAAAGGCCTGTGGGGAGCACGTGGGAACACAATTTCCTACCTTCAGAAAAATAAAAACAACTTCTAAATTGCATGAAATAATTAGGATTAAAACCTAGGAACTTCTGTAAGCCAGTTCCAAATTTAAAACAGCAGATAATGAAGTACCCAAAGTAAACACAGAATTGTGCCATACCGAATTTAATACAGTAATGCAGCTTGCTTTAGCACCTATGCATAAATAAGATTGATCTCCATACACTCCATACCAGGATTACTAGGGGAACATTACCTTTTAAACAGCATATTGAAGCTAAATAAGTACTTGTTACTGACACCTGACACATCAAACAATGTGTTTGTGTTTAAGAGATGAAAACATCCAATGTGGTGCTTCTGGGAAAAAAACTAAAAAAGAACCCCAAGACTATCCTTGCTACATCCCTAAACTAATCACTGTCTTCAATAATGATGAGGTGCCTAAAAGAAGCAAGAGCTAAGAATTACCAGAATTCAACATACTCACTGCTTAGATCTCAAGGGCTACTAAGCCCTGAGTAGAAAGGCTATTCACAGTTCCATGTAAACAGCTGTGGAGAGAAGCAATTCCCAGTGTATTTCATGCTGGTATCATCCCCAACTTTATGTAATGAGAATACCCAACAATTAGGCCTGCAGCTTTAAGCCAGTATTGTTTAGCACCCTGACAGCCATATATGCCTTATAAATACTGCACCACATGGAAAACTAAGGGAAGTGCAGTGTAAAACCACGATTTTTGGTCATGAACTGCAGGCATTATCTACAAATGCCCCAAAGCATATCTGAAATCAAATCCTGGAAGATGGAATTAATTCTGACCTGGATTTCAAGATATGACAGCTATGTGACAGCATTTTACACCTATGAAAGAACAGCAGTCCTCATTATTTGGGGGTGATACAATGCAAGACTGGCAGATGCCAGTTCCTTTCCACTGAAGAAACTGGGACAACTCATAGTAGATTGATCTGGTATCTCTGTACAAAACTAAACCAGATGCAGTGCCATCTCAAATAGATGAGTCAACAAATCATTAGCTATTTCATGACAGCAGCTATTTCAGCTGCAACTGATCAGTTTTTATACATGTGATGTGTCTCACAGCAAAGATGCACATTAGAAAGTTGAAAGACTGTCTCTGAAAGAGGAAAAGAAGCTCAAGCAGCATCTACCTAGACCAAACAATGAAACAGTGAACTGAACAATAAGCAATCATTTACAGTGTAAAAGCCACATTAAGACTGAAGTAAGCATGTTTGTATATTTCTAAATGTAACTGGAGCCAGAAACGATGTGTAAAGGGGAACAAAAAAACCAGTCCCATAGCCTAGGTCTGTAAAAGAAGTATTTCCCATTCTTTGTAGAAAATCTGAAGGAAGGAAGATTTTGGATCTACTCTTTTTTTCCCTAAGGTAAGATTAACATTAGCAAGATAAACTGTGTCTTCTTCATCACAACATTAATAGTTTTAGCATTTGCCTACAATTCTGAATCACAACAGGTTCCATTTCTCACTTGATCTAATGCCATGAGAAACAAAGACATCCATTTAGTTACTACTCTTTACTTGTGGTCAGATGGCTGCACAGCCTTTACTTTCAGAAACCCCTTCTTCTAGGGCCATTATGCAAGGGGACAGAACTAATTCTGGCTGCTAGACTGTGACAAGCTATGTGAGGAGCAAGAGCCAAGGCAGTGAGTAGGACCCAGCTACTTTAAACCAAATCTTGGTATCTGCTAGAAGCAGCTAAAACAATATGACAGTACCCGGAGATGTACCGTCACCAGATGGATCTGAGATGTGTTCCCATCTCTAAAACCCGGGTCCTGTAACAAGACAATCAGCAGTTGGCCGCTCACATAATCGGACCTACAGATGCTTCTCTACCGAAAAAGGACAGAGCCATCCCTACTTGTGCCACAGAAATCACTTCTACATCTAGAAGAAGCTCCAGGGAAGAGCTCCTGAAGACATAATCTTCATCTCAGGTAGGATTTTTGGAGGGTGAGGGAGGCAGGCGGGCAGGACTATTTCCAAAACATACTACATCATAGTTACATTAGCTGTATGCACCGGATCCATGTCACTTCCTTTTAGCAACAGCACAGCCCCTCTGTTTGTCCTCCCCCACCCAGAGCTCCAGGGCTAGTGCTTGCAGAAGTGAAAACAGGGATTGATCCTGCTGAAAACAAACCTGGAAAAAGGAAATAGTTTTTATCGTTTATTCAATTCAAGAAAGGAATATACAATCAAACAGTCCTGGGATGTTGAACTGCAATTCAGAAGTGCAAGAAGTTTAGCTGTCATCAGGCAAGACTGGAGATAAGTCACGATCCAGCATCTCAAAAATTCCAGGATGTGTCACATTCCAAAAAAGTTTCTTACCTCTGAATACAAAATTAATTTTAATTTTTTTTTTGTCTGAAATGCAGGAGATGAAAGAGAGCAATACACTATCAAATCAACCAAATTCCTGCAAGTGAGAGAAAATATCCAACAGGAGAAGGCACACCATTTTGTGGAAAATTTTTTTTTCCCCAACCAGGTTATGATACTCATTCATAGCAAAACACTGCAGTACATTATTACAAAATTAAAGCAGAAAATTGAGGGAATAAGGAAATCAAGACAGAAGCAAAAAGATTTTCATCCTGGATTTCCTCAAAAATAATTATTATTATCATCTCCTTCTTTATCTTTCCTAGGATTTCCAAAACAAGAATAAAATTTCCACAGTTCACACGACCTCACTGTATCTGGTGTATCTGTGTTCCTACTCAGCACTGCCTGCCTCAGAAGAAAGGAAGAACTGTGTCTCCAGCACTAAAATAACAATTTAACAGTAGTTAAATTAGTATATGGTAGAGCTGATTTTTTTTATCTGCTTGAACGATAAATATTCTTTACACTGTATGATTTTCAGAATTGGGTCCTTATCTTCAAGTCAACAAATACTGTCGGCAGACAAACCACATTGCCTTTTCTAGTCACAGTTATGTTCCTGGTGTGTGTATGGACCAGATGCTGAACACTGTGGATATGACTGACTACTTTGAGAACAAACTCTAACAGGCAAAGTAAATGATGCCCAAAACAAGAGTTAACTACACAGAGAGTAACTTACTGCAACTGAAAATAAAATTTAAGTATGGGACCATATCTGAAATACGAGGTAATAGACATGAATCTCTATTATGTCATATAGGTCAATAAAGGTCATGTCTGAGAAACAAATTCTGTACTTTCAAGAGCGAGGAAAACTTTTAGATAGTACTAAGCATATACCTCTTTAAAGGGGTATACCGTACCCCACCTGACAGCAAAGAAATATTCGTGTATGTTGGCTGTTAAAGTTTGGGCCAAGCCAATCTTAAAATGCTAAACAATCCACATTGAGTATTAGCATGATGCACCTATCCAAACCACACGCAGAGAGTTTGACAAAGCATTCAATGACTGTCTTCTATTTGCCAGCTGCATACGGTAAATCCAAGCCATAGTTCAGATTTTATACTTAAAATCAGCTACGTAAAGGTTGTTAAAAAAATCAACTATTTTATAGATACTTTCAGAAAATATCCTAGCAAAAAGATACAGGCCAACTGAATTGCAGTCCTTCATTCCCTTGCAGGAGGCTGGCTTTCTGCTACCAAGCTAAGGGAAATACACAGTAGTGCCCAGTTGCTCAAAGACTGAGTGGCTTTTTACAGGCTGCTTACTCGATATAGGAAAATCCCTGCACAGCACAGTTGAGAGGCACTTTAAGCTAGCAAATGGCCTCTGACAAATTCATGTCATTTAAAAAAAGAGGAAGAAATCCTCATGTGTAAATAAATATACATACAAATGCCATGGCACTCTTTCAAAGCTACCCTGTGCAAATCCAGTTAAAGAAAGAGCACATTATACAAGAGATGCTTCTCACATAGACACTGTAACCTACACAGAAATACCAAACTTTATAGACACAAGCAAAATTGGACATCAATGTTAAAATCTGATAATGTTCAAGGTCTGTTAATATGAGAGCACACAATTAATCCTAACTATTAACTAGCTTACTGATGATTCAACAGGAAGGCGGGGGAAGAGGAAAGAAACCCCAAAAAGCTCTATCAGTACATATGTGCTAAAATACAAAAAGCAAAACCAACATCACAGCCACTGAATCCTGTAAAGTAGGGTTTATGTAAGACCTTAAACTAGACAATCCAATTCTCATACACGGATTTTTAGACTGCGTATGGGAATTTGATGCACAGGTGATGTACATTTCAACCTGAAATGCAACGACTCAACATTGATCAGATTCTGCATTGATCAGAACTACAAGGAAGAACTTGCACAGGAACCCCAGCCCAAAGCACTAAACCTTGACTAGTACCACACTAATGATGGGTAAATTCTTTCTCGGACTTTTTAGACCAGATTAAGCCTCACAGGCTTTTCGGAAACAGTGTCATATCTCATTCTTTTAAATCAAAAACAGTCAGCAGAAATACCATGTTAAGCAGACTCTGACAATAAAAAGTAAAGTATATGCTAAAGGCATAGTAGTAAAGCACAGGAAAAGGTTGGAAAATTCATTTGTCCCACTGCTGAGACATGAGGCAGCCACAACCCTCAAAGCACAACCTATACAGCTCTATAGTCCTGCAGTTACAGCCGCCTGTACAAATCAAATGAATAACAACTGTCTTTTTGTAACAAAAAGTACCCACTGGGTTTTTTTTCCCCACAGAATTTAGATTAATTTGAGTAAGAAACAAATATTAGAGAAAAAAACCCAGGAATTAAGTTTCATGGGACTATGGTATTTGGCTCTTTGCTTCACGTAAACTGGTCTAGTGCTATTGAGTTTCAGAAAAAAAAACACCCAAGAACAAAATTAGAAGTTTACTGTTAAACACATTTGGAAGGCAGGAACACGCTTGCTTTTCCTTTATACTGTGGGAAAATATAAATCCAACACTTTTATCATTAGTTACTAAACAAAAGCTAGACCCAGCCTATATTAATTGTGAACCAAGTTTCTATTTGTGTCATTCCTCCATATGGGGAACAAATTCCTTCACATGTCTCCACAGATTTTTACTACAGCAGTTGATGAATTAATGCCTTTGAAAGAAGACTATCCTCACTCAAAATCTTAAGTCAACACACAAAGATATCAGCTAACTAAAGACCCAAGCATTTTCCAGCCACTCAGCACTACAAGGCACACTGAATAATAACAAGGAGTTTGGCACTTATACACTCAGTGGTGCCCATAAGCAAACTGCACAGCCCTGGAAATGCCAAGGTATCTCTAGTCCTGGTGGATTACAGAAATAATCTTCTTTAACAGTCTAAAATCAGTTCACCACTGAGAGTGGAGCCTCAACACAGGCTTGAATTGCATTAATGAAGTTTAAACATCATTAAAAGTAGAAGGAAAGAGAGATCATTGATGTCTGGAGTTTTTGCCTCAGAAAAATAAACTGATTAAGAGTGGTCACATCCAAATTTAGAACGGCTAGCACACACAGTAAGAGTGGTTCTGGCCAAGTACATGTTTTTTCTTAGCCTCAGTAACACTTGTAGCTCTTAGGTCACTGAAGAAGCCCAGGCCAATGTCCAAGCACACACCTACAGAAGGCAGTTCTGAAGAGTAAACTCTCTAGGTATACCTACAGTACTGCTCATAATCCAATTCACCAGGAAGTTCCAGTGTGTTGCTTCCCAGAAAAGGAAAAGTAATCAGAAAAAGATTCCAAACAGTTTGGTCCAAGTCTTAATACACTGTACTTGAAACCATGGTTTCATTTAGAAAGGTAACAACTTCGGTTCTGGCTTCAGTATCAACACCCACCAGCAAAATCTCAAAAATCCTACAGATTCAGCACTCAAAGCCAAGAGCTCGTTTCAGATCCCCAGACTCTGAAATTAATGGCTTCACATTTTCCTCAAGAGCACCTTTACATTTTGGCATACATATTTTCAAGCAATTTCTCACATGCAAATTAATTTGTCCTGACACACTTCCAGTCACAACTCTGCAGAAACAGAAGTTAGTGTTCAGAAACATCTTTTAAGCCATCACATCTGGTAATTACTACTACAGAACACCAGAACTCCAAAAAGAATTACTATGCAAGACAAATGCCAAACAAAGCAATACACGTTTTCAGAGCTATCTCCTAACCACACACTTCAAAGGAGTCTGGATGAGTGTCTAACTGCAGCTACATATGACATGATGCCATTTATACTTCCAAACTGGTGTCTGCCAGTTGCAAGTCTTGGTCAATAAAAATGAAGGAAAATAAAACAAACAAGAAAAAAGAAAAAGAAAAAAAAAAAAAAAAACCGAAAAAACAACAAAAATCACGTCCTGCACAGTGCAACAGTCTTCCTCATCTTGTTATTAAAATTTTGTTCTTTCTGATGCAACATCTGCTTTAACTATACACCATAAAGAACATGAGTTCAAAATAAGTATTTGATGGATCCCACCCTTAGGATGAGAACAAATCCTCTTCCAGACACAGCTGTGTCAGTCTGAGGTTACTGCGGAGAGCACATCCCTAGTTCCGCATCCTCCACTCGTTACTGTTACCACCCACATCAACATGCCAGCTGAGAGAAATGGAAGAACACTCTCCAATTTATTGTGATTTTTATCTTCCAAGCCAGCTTAAACAGTTTGCTATAGGTCCTTGTTAACCCAGGCCATGCTGATGGAAATGTATGGTTCCAGAAAAGCTCAAAGAAATTTCAATCAGAGCTACTATGGCCCCATCTCCAACCCCACTTCAATGGTAAGTCCCATTTCCACCCCCTGACCTGGATGGTCAGCCTGTTCAGATACACGATCCAACCAAAATTCAACAAAACAAAAAAAAGCAATTAACTACTAGCCTGATTAACTCCCTGACTTTGCTTAACTCACAGCCACAAAGGCTTCCTTGCCAGCAGCCGAAGATGCACAGTCAAGAAGGAGACACGACCACCAGAGCTTCTATTTAAGCTGCCAAATCTGTTGACAAGCTTAGGCAAAACTAAAACAGAGCTGCTTCACCAAAGAGTGGTCACAGCCTCCTCCTCCTCCTCCTATGCAAGCAATGACATTTGTATAGCCATGAAGTCAGTTCAGGCAGTTGATCCAACTGAAGCTTAACATTTTTCTGTATGACCATTTTCAGCTGGATCAGCAAAGAAAGACTAAAAGGGGAAAACATCCTTTTGGTGAAAGCTTCGGCAGAAAAATCAAAGCTGCTCTGGTGGTAATGCAATAATATGACTGTGGAGGACATGTTAAGTCTTAGCTTGATTGAACTTATGCTTGGTATTCTGCAGAAAAAGAAAGGCAATATGCTCCAATCTCACTTACTAAAATTGCGAGATCAACTGAGACTGAACAAGAAATCTGTAATTTTAATATATGTTCACTGATCAAAGTAAACTCCAAAAAGAAGACTAAGGGCATGATTTCACATTAGTTTAAACCAAGCTTGCTTGATAGGCTGGCAAAACAAATAAAAATGTAAGTAAACTTTAACCCTCCCCTAAAGAAAAGAACAAAGTCAGCAGAGTGTCAGATGAGTAGATGAGTGTAGTAAGTAGGATACAACTCCGAAGTCATCAATTACACCAGCTTAGGCTGCCAATCTCTTACCTGATAGATTCTGTAAAACGTATTTTCTAGAGTGCAGGAGATTTAATTTCTATAGCATTAGAGCAATTTTTTTTCCTCCAGTGTTATGCAATTCCACCAATATTACTAGTGGAATAAAATTCTGCTATAGGCAGAATGCAAGGATCCTGCACAGTGTTGTAATAGGCTCTCACAAACACACAATAAAATATCTACTATAATATGTTTTTCCCAATAGCTTCTATTCCCGGGGAGGGAAGCACTTTTGCGAAGACTTTCACTACCATTTCAGAAAGTTTTTATCCCATCACATCCATTATGGTGGGAAAGAAAACTACTTACAGATCATTCCGACACCAAACAGTTCTATCAAACTACAAAATGTAAGACTTAAAAGTCTGGCAAGTTTTAAGAGCCCAATGTGGCTTGCTGGTTTGGTTTTTTTTCTTCCTAAATGCATAATGCTGTCAAGCTACTAACACAAAATCAGAAGGCTTCACAACACTAGGTTGAGAAGATAAACAAACTTGTCTGCTCTGTCTAGTTTACATGTGCCTTCAGTTTCCACACATTTAAGCTAAATAATAAATTCAGGAACGTAATTCCCAGGATGAAAAATAAATTTTCTGCTAGTAAGGATTTAAATGGCTGATTTGAATTGCATTTCACACGTATACTTTAGGAAAAAATAATCTTTGATGTGTTATGTTTAGAGTTCTGTAAATCTGAATTTTCACTGAGGCTTAAAACCAACACTTTATGCAATTACAGATTAAAAAGATTTTACTGTAGGATAACTCAGGGTACCAAGAGTCTTAGAATCACAGGCAAGGATAAACACATCTGAAATTCATTGTTTTGGACTTCGTTCACATTTTTATTTCTTCTGTAAGACTTTTGCTAAGGGGAAAAAACAGCACTTCCACAGAGAATTGCCAAGAGATGAAGAAATGGAAAACATTCACTGATGAACAGAAAAACAATACTGTTTCTCTATGGTAACTATTAACTTCTGCATAATCATAAAGACCATTTCAGCAGTAACCATAGATCAATAAGTCAAACAGAACTGAGCCAGAAATCCATTTATATATTTACATTTTTTGTTACAAGTCATACCTAGAGTATTACTGTAGCCAAAGAGAATGACTGTGCCTTCCATTTTACTCACTCTCCTCATTCAGGAGCCTATGTCGAGATGCAGAATGATCAAAAATACAAAACAAGAGAGCAAAACAAAACCCCTTAAATGGTACAAATAGACATTGTTGACAGCCATAAGCTTCCCCTACTCCGGACACCTGAATTAGGAAAAATTGACAACAAAACAGAAAACATAGCAGCACACAGAAAAGCTCCCTTATCATTTCATAAACCATTAATGAGCAGGTTACATAAATCTACTGAACCGAAGGAGTTGTAGACTGAAGCTGCTGCAAGACATTAACTCTCCTGTGAGGGATGCATCATTTCATTTTTGAAGACTGTTCATCTCCGTGAGTGCAATAAAAGGAGTTAAGAGCATTCCGAACGGGAGCTGCATTTTAACCCTTCGTGACCCACCGAGCACGGAGGAAGGCGATGCTCCCCGGGCCCGCCGCAGCCCCCGCCCCGCACGCTGTTGCTCATCCATCCCTCTTGCGCCCGCAGGACGGGCCGAACCCGGCCGGCTGTTCCTTTGTGCAGCCTGGCGGGCTGCCGCACACGCACTGAGGCACCGGCCAAGCCACAAACCGGGTGAAAAGAGACGAGCCCCGCTGCTCACAGGGGCCCTTTCCCCTACAACTCCCGCTGCCAGACTGGGTCGTCAGCGCCATCGCCTCAAAGCCTCGTCCCGACGCCTCCCGAACTTCACAGCGCCCCAGCCCCAGCTGAGACGGGGCGGCAGGTTTCGGGGAAGCCCCTACTTCCCGGAGCCCCCACTCGCTCCCACGGCCGCGCAGGGGCGGCAAGCGATACAAAGCGCCCGGGAGCGGCCGCGCCGGAGGGACCCTCTGACGGAAACCTGGCCGGGATTCAAGGCCTAGGAGAGACCGCAGGCACCGGAGGCAGCCCCGGGAGAACCCCATGAAGCGGCGCCGCCCCGGGGGTCGCTCCCTCGGGCCAGCGGTTTGGTGCTCCCCACAGGGCCCTTCGGTGCCGCGGCCGCCCCCCGCAGGCTCCACCTGCGCCGGGCCTCCGCTCCACCGCACCCCGGGGATCGCGCCCCACCCCACCGCCCCCCGCCGGGGCGGGGACCGGAGGGCGCCCCCACATCGCCCCCGGCCTCCGCACGCACTTTCCCGGGGTACCTCTGGCCCCCCTCATCCCCTCCGGCCCCGCGGGCTTCCCCCGCCTCCGGCGCCCCCCCCCCACCGCCGGACCCACCCGTGCCCCGCGGGG